>OZ030008.1:111299469-111474469 GCA_964023405.1 Apodemus agrarius | reverse complement strand
AGGTTCTTCTAAGGGACCATACCCACGCCAACAGGAATGATATAAAGAATGAGGAAAAGCCAGGCAGTGATAACACACGCCTTTAATAACACTGGGAGGCAGAGACAGGTGAATCTCTGAGTTGGAGGTCAGCCTAGTCTCCAGAGTGAGCTTCAAGACAGCCAGGATTACACAAACAGTCTCAAAAAACAAAAAAAAAACAAAACAAAACAAAAAAAAACAAAACCAACAACAACAACAAAAAACAACCAACGAAGCAAAGCAAAAACAAAACAAAAGAATCCAGAGAAGACTGGCTTCCTGTGCCAAGGGGACTATGCTCTCCGAGGACCCCACATAATTCCTGTGTGTTGGTGTTCATGCCTCTGCCGAGGGCTATGCACCCAACAAGATGGTTGGAACCCAGCGTGCGAGTTTGAGACCTACAACACGAGACAGTGCAATCTTTGCCATGTTCTTTTTGGGCTCTCTCAAGGCCAGTCTAGATGAATGTCACCTGGAACAGAGCTCTGGAGCCCAAGTGGTAAGAAACTAACCAGGAGGCTCAATTTGTCTCTGTGCCGTCGACCCCACCCCCACCCCCACCCCAGGAGCGGAGCCTCGGGCTCAGTCAAGCCCATCCCTGGCTGTAGCACAGCCATGCTGGAGCTTCAGGCTCAGAGAAACTGCTAGATAATGTTGTTTTAAGATGCTAAATTTGGGGGGTAATTTGTTACGCCACATGATATAATTAATGCAGAACCCAATCTGTAGGAACGTTTTAACTTAAAAGGGAAGAAAAGATGAAAACTGTATAGACAAATATGTGAAACCAAGCAGTGTGTGGATAATTACGAACTGATTGTTACTGAGTTCTGAGAAATGGGATGGGGGAGGGGGAGGAGGAGGGAAACGGGGCTGAATGGTGGGGGAACAAGAGGCTTATTTAGGAATTCCAGAGGTTAATTTAGAAGGAAAGGGAGCCTGAAGAAAGGCAAGATCACATCGTGGGGCTCTCTCCTCGGAGGACAAACCAAAACTTGAGGAGTTCTTCCAAGTGGTCTTTGCAAAAATGTAAACTCACTTGGAAATCGAGGGCCTATCTTGAAGTCCGGCATGGTGGCACAACCCTGTAGTTTCACTACTTGGGAAGCAGAAGAGGAGGATCATGTGAGCTCAGGCGTGGGGTGTGGATGGAGTCCCGAGTCAGCATAAGATGTGAGTGCAGTCATGTCAAGGACCCCAATGCCTCAGGCCCATGGGAACAGGTGAGCCCCTGGTGAGGCTCAGAGGGGTGGTGAAGTCTTCCTCTGGTTACAAAGACTGACCAGTGGGAGCCGGAACTAGCAGTTCAACTTCCTCCAGGATGACCAGAGGACTGCTCCCTTCAAAGACCTTCCACCCAGGGTAGCTAACTCGCCCCCACCACTGCGGTTTCTGGGTTGTATGTCTGGTTCCCCCTTGAGAACTAGCACAGCCTAGTTGGTCCCAGCTTTCCAAGCATGTGTCTGTCATTTCTTCATTCCCAAATTGCCCAGTCCGGTTTCCAGGAACAAGCTGGGCTGACAGTGAGACGGGAAGAGAAAGCCTGGAAGGAACCCAGCTGGTCCTGCATACTCAGGGCAGACAAGCAGTGCCCCCACTGTGTGGAGGGTGAAGACTGCTACATTAGGGACTGCTTTCCTACCTCCACAAGCGGGCCACAGAGGGTCTCTGTCTCCATGTCTGTATCTCAGTCACACAGTCACACACACATACACAGAACAGATCCAGATCTTTGGAACAAACAATGAAGAGTCAACTTTTTATTTATTTATTTATTTATTTGTTTGTTTGTTTGTTTGTTTGTTTGTTTTTTTCCGAGACAGGGTTTTTCTGTGTAGCCCTGGCTGTCCTGGAACTTACTCTGTAGACCAGGCTGGCCTTGAACTCAGAAATCCGCCTGCCTCTGCCTCCCTAGTACTGGGATTAAAGGCGTGCGCCACCAACGCCCGGCAACTTTTTTATTTTTTAATTAAGTCATCTAGACTTAAAAAATTATCTAAAATTAAAAAGCGGTTTACCAGTCTATAATCTATCACCATTGATGCTGGGCGGAGGAAAGCCAGGGTAATTATTAGATTGGATTAAATCATAGAATCAGAAGATTCAGTTCTTAGGGAATTGGTTTCTATGCTGAAGAAATAGATGCTTTCTGTTTAGCTGAAAGGGACAAGCCAAAGCCCTTCAGTCAGCCTGAGGAAATTCGTGCCCCTCCACAGACTCTATCATTTTTCACTTTGCTTTGTCAAGGAGTTTTAGATTTGTGGTAGAAGTCATGGCAGTGTGGAGGTGCTGGCTTCAACAATGCTCCCACAACAGTGATCCCACAACAGTGCTTCCACAACAGTGCTCCCACAACAGTGCTCCCCCAAAACCTTCATTTCTCTTGATTCTTACTCAATGCCTTGGGGAAGCTTGTCTAAGTCAAATAGAAAATTAAAGGGCATGGATAGGCAGCCAGAAGAAAACATAGTGTGTAGTAAAATGTCAGTGGATTAATATGTAAAAAGCACAGTCAGTCTCATCGATATTTACAGAAGTACAGAATAAATGCAAGGAGATTGAGTTTCTAAAAACTTTCCCAATGGGCAAAGTCTAAAAGTGTGTTAGTCCTCGGTAGCGGGAGGCAGGGACCTGGGCAAGCTGCAGGCAGGCGAGATGTAATTGGCCAGAAGCATTTCGGCCGTCCCAGAACCCTCAGCACGGTGTTACAGTCACAAGCCCCTTGTTCTAATAGGTGTGTTCCTTGTGTTTTCTCTTCGCTACGACTGTAAAGGAAGTGCAAGTTTACGGATATTTTCTTCAGCCTTTTGGGAAATCATATATAAGTTAGACATGTCAATGTATACAACATGAGGCCAGCTAGAAAACCAAATGGTAACAAATGCATGTAATGTTGACTTATTTTCTATATACTTATGAAATGGTGCGATCTCCCAGTCGCCCTTAAAATTGATTCATTCTTGTCTTATGATGGAGCAGTCATAAAGAAAAACACCACTCAGCTGGCAAAGAGCACTTAGAGGGACGTTTCAGGCAAGGCTGTGGAGCACAGTCTTACTTATGACTAAAATAGTTCCCCATAACAATACACACATATATATATATATATATATATATATATATATATATATATATATATGAAGAAAATGTTTGCTACACAGATGAACCAGAAATAAACAGCTAACAGAAAGGCCATGGAGGGAGAAAGACTATTGTTTCATTTATTATTTATTTGTTTATTCTTTAATAATGTTAAGAGCGAGCCCATCTGCAGAGGCTGAAGTCAGTTCTCAAGACTGCTTTCTTCCCTTACGTGCCTGGAGGTGTTTTAGTCAGACCTTTCTGTGTCATAACCAAATTCCGGATACAAATCACTTATGGGAAGAAAACCTTGTTTTCCAGAGGCTCATGCTTGCTTGGTCCACGTGCTTGGGCAGCGCAGGGCCCCATGTCGACAGGAGTTTATAAGAAGGGGCCTTCTTCCCCGCTGGACAGAGCCGGGGAAGAGGAATAGTCATGTCCTGCCAGCGAGGGACCTCTTTCTTCAGCTGGACCCCGTTCTTTAAAGTTTCTAGACTAACCTTCTAAAACAGTAGGGACCAAGTGTTCAACACATGAGCCTGTGGAGGATGTTTCATACACAATCCAAAAAGGATAGTGTGTATGTGTGTGTTGGGGGGTGGGGCTGGAGAGAGATGGCTCAGCGGTTAAGAGCACTGGCTGCTCTTCCAGAGGTCCTGAGTTCAAATCCCAGTAAACTCATAGTGGCTCACAAACATCTGTAATGGGATCTGACACCCTCTTCTGGTGTGTTTGAAGAGAGTGATGGTGTACTCATATACATAAAATGAATATATAAATAAAACTTAAAAAAAAAAGGAGAATGTGGGAACTAACCTCATTCTCTCAGGGTTTCTATTACTGTGGACAGACATAACCACAGCAACTCCTATAAAGGAAAGCATTTACTAGGGTTTGGCTTAGAGTTTCAGAGTTTTAGTCTGCTGACCAAGCCAGCTCAGTCAGTCAACAGGGTCTGAGGTGAGGGAGTGAGGATTGAAAAAGAAAAACAGACCAAATTATAACATGACTCCAGCCCATTACTGAGGCTGAAGCAGCTGCGTTTCTCTCCAGCCTGCTTTTATATCATTCTAGGGATATCCAAAAAACATGGTCAGTTCTTAGATCAAAGACAAAGTGATCAAGCGAAGTAGTAAGAAGGTCACACAAGAAAGTCATCAAGTAAAGTAGTAAGCAAGAGAACCACACAAGGTAATAGTAATAAGTAGTCAGCAAAGAGATCACATAAGGTAGTGATTCAGCAAAGTAGTCAGCAGAGCCCCATGGTCCCGGATTCTAATATTCTTACCCGAGCCTACTTCCTTGTCCGAGTCCAGTGACAAACGCCAAATTCCTAGAAGCAGCACCAAAAGCTCTCCACAGTCTATTCTCATCATGGTGGGAAGCACGGCAGCATCCGGGCAGACACGGCACTGGAGAAGTAGCTGAGAGTTCCAAATCCAGATCTCCAGGCAGCAGGAAGAGAGAGAGAGTGACCCTGGGCCTGGCTCGAGCATCTGAGACCTCAAAGCCCACCCCCAGTGACATACTTCCTCCAGCAAAGCCACGCCCATCCATAGGCCACACCTCACAATAGTACCATTCCCTAGGAGCCATGGGGCCATTTTCATTCAAACCACCACACATTGGATAATTCACTAAAGAGACACACCGAGTTCACCAAAGCTAGTACTACCCACTCATACTTCTAGTTTGTTATGGGGAGAAGATAAAGGTAAAAATCAGAAGAGACCTACCATAGTGTCCGAGACCCTGTCTCAAAAAGGAGAGAGAGAGAGAGAGAGAGAGAGAGAGAGAGACAGAGAGACAGAGAGACAGAGAGACAGAGAGACAGAGAGATTGAGATTTTGACTGAAGAGAGCAATGGTCTTGTCTGCTCAGGCATGTTTCCTAAATTTAAGGAACAACTTTTGTACTTCTAGCTAGCATTCTGGTGATACAGGAGGTGATAAAATTATCAATCCCACTTGTAGTCTACACTCTATATGGAATTTGAAAATAAGTTCAACACAGACCGCTTACAGAATGCTTGTCAGCCCACAACTCTATTCTGACTAAATGATCGAAAATGCTGGGGGGGGGGAGGGGGCGGGGTTTGGATGGGGGGGTGGACCTCTGTCCCTTCCCCTCCTCACTCCTGGCCCATTTAATTAAGCACGTAAGACACGCCTACACCACAGACTAAATCCATCTCGGTTACCTTAAGAACTAGAACCCCCACAGGAAGGAAAAGCATGTGTCCTGTAGCTTGTTGACATTATTCCAGGGTCTGGGCAAACGCTTGACTATGATTGCTTTGCTCATTTTAAAACGTCAGGGCTCTCTGAAGCTGCTTTCTTCCCCGATTGCCTTGTTTGTGCAGGCAGAGATGAAAACTGAAAACCCAGCAGGCTGGGGATTTGATAAACCTTCTCGGTGTTGTCGTCTGTTAAACCGACCTCGGAGTCACTAAGTTTGGCTGTGTTCCCATAGTTACAGGGACACAGTGAAAGGATGCAGATGAGTTAAGAAAGGAAAAACTCATAAAAATGTTAACTATGGTCCTGACTGATACATCCTAAGGATCGCAGGGCTGCTTGCCACAGATGCACAGGAATTTACTGCGGCATATTCACAATAGCCACGGTAGGGGGCCAGCGGAGAGGTCCATCAGCAGGCAGTGATCTGTTCATCAGCAGGCGAGTGGGCACCAAGTGATAATAAATGAATGTGACAGATACACACAATAGAATTTTATTTTTTTGGGGGGGGGTTGGTTTTTAGGGACAGGGTTTCTCTGCATAACCCCAGCTGTCCTGGAACTCACTCTGTAGACCAGGCTGGTCTCAAACTCAGAAATCTGCCTGCCTCTGCCTCCCAAGTGCTGGGATTAAAGGCGTGCGCCACCACTGTCTGGCCACACAATAGAATTTTATTCAGTTGTAAAGAAGAACGAAATTGCAACCTAGGCAGGGAAAGAGATGGAACTGCAGATCACTACATTAAGCAAAACAAGCCACACTCAGAAAGACAAAATACCATGTTGTTTTTTATTCTCATAAGCTGAAGTGAAACACACACACACACACACACACACACACACACACACACAGACCGCATGTCATTTTGGCCTAACTTGGCCTTCCACTGACCCTTTGCCTCCCTAGCCCAACTCATTTGGTGAAGCACACACACATCTGCGCAAATACACATGTGCATGCACAGGAAAGCAGAAATGGAACTTAAGCAGGGAAGAGCTGACCTGGAGGGAAGCAGAGAGGGGAGCAGGGCAGGGAATGAATGTGTATCCCGTGATATGAACAGGAGGGATTATTTGGGGGGGCATCGAGGAAAGAAAGATGAGAAGGATGGGGGAGCGAGTAACAGGATAATTATGTGTGCGAGAACGCTACAGTGGAAAGAACTACTTTACGTGTTACCTATTAACTAACAATATAGTAATATAGAACACACTTAAGCCTCTAGGTGTGAAGTGGCCAGTGTACTAAAGCTATAGACAAGAACGTGACAGACCATGTCTTAAAGATCAGCGATGCTCTGGTTTCCACCGTGCAGATGTGGTCATACCATGAAGACAAAGCCCGACTTGGGCACTGGTAAAGGTCACCACTAGTGGCTTTCCAATATTTTCCAAAGGCCGACTCAATTAAGAACTCAAATTCCAGACTGGAAAGTTAAAAAAAAAAAAAAAAAACAAAGAACAAAAAATCAAAAACACCAAAACACTGCAGAGATGAGAGCTCTGAGCCGTCCCTAAAGGGACACCAGCGCTCTCCTTGTGCTGGTGAGTGACTAGGCGACATCTGCTTCTGATACTCTAGTCAGTCTACGTGTGTGAGCAAATTGGAAGACTGAAACCCTCTCTCCCTTCACTGGCGCTCTTGGCTAGTCAACATATTTAACAAGCGGTTAAGAAACCGGGGCTTGACGACCCGAGCGATGGCCAGAGAATTGTTCTCAGGGAGGCGGGACGCAGTGTGGTCATTAGGACTACTCAGGGGCCCTGCAAGTTCTGCGGAGTCAGGTGTGCAAGGAGGGTTTCAACTGCAAATGCCAGCAGACTCAGCTAAAATTGGCTTTAGTAATGAGGGGGCTTAATTCTTACACAAAACAAGAAGCCCGTTGGGCGACAGCTTCACAATGCAAGCTACGTACCCACGTACCCACGTACCCACGTACCCACGGTCTGGGGCTGCCTCTGTCCTAAGCCTGCCTTTCTTTCCCAGAACTCCAGAGCGTTCCTCACTGACTCCTCTTCTTCCCCGTGTCCTATCTCCTTCTTCAGTTCACAAGCCACCCTAGCACTGACCTACTGACCTACATCCCTACCTCCAGCCATCTGTTTCCAAACAAGAGAAAAGATAGGGTGTCCAGATAGCTCCAGGATTCAAGTCTTCACAGAAGGAGAAGAGAGAGTATGATCTCTTTCATCAGGGAGGGAAGGTTTTCTCCAAAGTCCTTCCCAGACCCCTGTCCAGACCTCATGCGTCTCAGGCTGGAGCTGGCTCAGCAGCCTTGCCTGCCACTGGCAAGGACGGGGTAGAGTTATCCGGAGCTGAGTGCACTCACTCTCAGACTGAGATTCTGTGAGCAAAGAAAGGGGCAGGATGTAAGTGAGGTGGTTCCGGGCAGTCACCAGGGTTGGCAACGTTTGGAGGCATTCGCTCACGAAAAGTGAGACACTAGTCCCAAGGTTGGATCTACTCATTACTGTTCAAAGACCTTTCATTTGTTGTGGTGTTTAAAGCAGTTAAAGACCTCAGGCCTTGCACATACCCTGTGAAATATAGTGAGAATTTTGGTTAAAAAAAAAAAAAAAAAAAAAAAAAAGAACCCAGTTATGTTATATGAATAGGTTTTTGCTTTAATCCCAGGTGTGGGATACGGGACTGGTTTAGATTGTCCACAGCAGCTGACTATGATTTGTCTCATGTTCTGGCAGGGGCATGATTCTGTCAGCTGAAGATAGTTTGTGTTTGGAATTTTGGGTACTCTCAAGAGGGTATATAAAAGATCAGAGCCCAGAGAGAGGCGGTGGTTGCTGCCCCTGCTGCTGCTGGTTCCCTTTGCTGCTGGTTCCCTCTGTTGCTGGTTCCCTGCTGCTGCTGGTTCTCTCTGTTTCTGGTTCCCTCTGCTACTGGTTCCTGCTGTTGCTGTTCTACTGTTCCATTTGCTATTTTGCTGCTTTTGCTGTTTGCTGGATTGCAGGTTGGATGACAAGACTGGACGTGCCCCTAGAAACCTGATGCCCCTAATTAGCAGGAAATGGTCTAAAGAGATCAATGCCCTCCCTTCCCTCTAACCTTCTTTCTTGCCAACCTAGAGTTGAGTTGGAAGGGATTGGGGTAGAGAAGGGTAGTAGATATAAGAACCCAATAAGGTAGCTAAAATGTACAGTTACAGTGAAGGCTACATTTACGTTTTAAGTTTAAATTACTGTGCTTAAGAGATTTATAAAACAAAGTACCTCTAACCTGTCCCCCACTTGCCCAAGGACAGATGACCACCTGGAGTGCTGGGGGCTGTTCTTGGGTTTTTACTTCTGTAAACAAGCTTTGTCACCCCAAGTGCATAGGACGTGCTTGATCACATGAGGCAGGAAGTACATCAAGATGTATTCTTGCCCCAGATTGGATGAAGGGGCAAGGAAGTAGCATTGTGGTGTTTGCTTTTCTAAGCACAGGACTAACATAATTCAGCCATTCTCTGGAAATCCCAGCTATGGGCCCGGCAGTGCCCACTGTCCTGGTCAGTATTTCATAAAGCTTGCTTCAAATTTGGCTCAAAATTATGGTAATGATCTTATTCTTACCCATTGAGATTAACAGTAGCATATGGTTTTAGGGGAGTTAAAGATAGACCCTTTCCTTGGAAATCTATCTTGCAAGGTCTGTTTCTTAGAAATAGAATTCTTTATTAAATCCATTTTCAAGTTAAAAAAAAAAAGAGGATTTCTTACATGGGGGATGACGAGAGTTGTATGCGTCTGCCTGACACAACTACAAACAACTTTTCTCCTGTTCTGTGCTGTGATTCCAAGCCTGCCGTTCATGAGTCATGGATTTCTGGCTGTGCCAGGCAAATAGCAAAGATTCCAAAAGCTAGAATAATTGGCTAAATTTGGAAAATTCAGATTGTTTAGAACAGAACTTGCTGCTGGAATTTATCTTCATTATTCATTCCTGATGAATAAACGGGACAACTGATTGGTGTTCCTGTAACGTTAAGATAATTTATAGTGAGACTGGAGCAAATGTGCATTTCCCAAATTAAAAGATACCCAAAATAGTATGCAGGAGCCAGTTATGTTTTGTGATGTCTTGTGTTCATTGTAAAACAACTGTTCTAATGCATCTGCACTCAATGAATCAATCAACCAACCAATAGAAGGAATAGGGTTCCAAAGACCCTGAAATATATTCTCAAGTGATAGACAATAAGCCAAATGGCTGAAAGCACTAACCCACAACTTCTGACCAAAGTGAATAAGCTTCAGAGGAGTAGGAGAGGGGAGGCGAGGCTTTGTTTGAAGCCATGAAAACACTGAATTCTAAAGCAAGGCTCCTCAGAGCTGGAAGGGAGATATTAGTAAATTGGGTTGGGTTAGTCCGCTTGGGAGAGAGCCCCTACAGTTCAAGGGATGGTCTCTGTCCTCAGTACTTTCTTGGGATTTCACAGCATTGGAAAGCTAGGCTGTGGCAGCTCTCATGCACCATCTGTAGCCTTGATGACTAGACTGCTTAGGTTGTAGGAACAAGTGACAGTACCCTTTTTTGAATTGTGACTGTGGTAGTTTGAATCTGCCAGGTCCAGGGAGTGGCATTATTAGGAGATGTGTCCTTGGCAGAGTAGGTGTGTCCTTGTTGGAGGAAGTGTGTCGCTGTGGGGGGTGAACTTTGAGACTTTCCTCCTGGCCATTCATGAGCCAGACTTCTGTTTGTTTGTCTTCGGAGCAAGATGTAGAAGTCTCAGCTCGCCTAGCACCCTGTCTGCCTGGAGGCTGCTGTTTCCTGTCATGATGACCCTGGACAAGATCTCTGAACCTGTAAGCCAGCCCTGATTAAATATTGTCCTTTATTAAGAGTTGCCTTGGTCATGGTGTCTGCTCACAGCAGTAAAACCCTGACTAAGACAGTGACCCTCACAGCTGCTCGGATTTGAAGGGCTCTTGAGAACAAGAACACAAACCCAGGAAGATAAAAAGTGGAACTTACTGAGAGGTCTCCTTAATCCTGAGGATCTATCTGAGTCACTGAGGAGGTTGGCCCGTGCTGGGTGTCAGAGCTCTTCTCTGGGCAGCTCATTGTCCAGGAATATGAAATAGATCCTGCATCTCCCACCATCCCAGAGCTAAAGGGTTAGTGAAGAAGGTGCTTGGGGTACCGAACCAGCTGTCGAACTCCAGCTGAAGAGGGCCTCACTGTGCTTCCACCGCCTCCTCAAACTCTCGTTGCTAAGGGTTTTGGCTGAAACTTCACCTAGAAACAGTAGCTACCTTCTTACACCACCCCTTCCCCCATGCCCGTCCTTCCCCAGCAGAGGAAACACTTGAGAAAGGCCAAGGGTGCATGGCCTCTGCCCCTGCAGCTCTCAGGGAACAAGGCCGCTCTCTCTGCTCTCTCACCTGTTGCCTCTGAGCTCTTCTCTTAAAAGCAAGCTTTATCAACATCCAAATGTGCTCCAACACTTTCCAGTGCATGAACTGATTCAGCAAAACAACAACCCCCTTCTGCTTGCACAGTTCCTGGAAGCTTCTCCCGGTCAACCCTACCGCTGTGTGTTGGATCTTCCCAAGGATGTTGGAACTTTCTCCTTGGGGAAGCAACTTACCAGTGTGACGTCTTTCATGGCTGGTTAGCACAGCTTCCTTCCTGTGCTCACCTGGGCTGCCCCAGGAGCCTTCCTGCTCATAGGCTACCTTTTTTAGATGCCTTGGCACCAGGACACTTCCCTAGACCTTTCCATTTTCCCTAGACCAGAGGCTGTCAACCTGTGGGCCTCAATCCCTTTCAGGGGTAGGGGAGTTGAACAACCCTTTCACATGGGTCAGCTGCCCAAGACCATTGGAAAACATAGATATTTATATTACAATTCAAAGCAGTGGCAAATTACAGTTATGAAATAGTAACAAAAATAAACATATAGTTGGGGGTTACCACAACAGGGGAACTGTTTTAAAGGGTCTCAGCATCAGGCCACACTGTTCTCACCCCACACCTTGCCTAGCCCTCAGGTTTTGAATACTATCCCTCGAGGACTGATTCTGAGAGCATATCCCTGTATTCTCAGATCTCTTGAATTTCTGATGCATGTATCCAATGGACAACTTGATATCTACACAAGGTATTTAGTGGCTACCCTGAACCTACATTCAAAGCCTTTAAAAATGAGGGACAGATTGTTTCCTTATCAGTGTTTGAGAGTCTTTGTATATTTTGGGGAGTAGTTCAGATACAAGCTTTACGAGACACATCCTCCGCAAACATTCCCTTCCTATCCATTGTCTTCTCACGTTCTTGACGGTATCCTAATGTTCCTCTAGTCTCAGCTATCAATCCTTTCTCCCAAGGACCACACCTTTGGTGTTTGATCTGAAATGTCGTCACCTAGGCCTTCCCTTACCCTCTTGCTCTGCCATTTTGTGCTTTATATTTAGGCCTATAATGCATTTTGAGATTTACTTTGAATGAATTTTAGAGAAGTATGTAAGGACTGCGTTTAGATCTTTTATTTTTCCTGTCCAGTTGTTCTAGTACCATTGGTCAAAAAAAAATTCGTAGTTGCTTGAGATAAGGTAGCTCTGGCTACTCACTATGTAGCCTGCAACTCAATATGTAGATCAGGATGGCCTCAGAATCACAGAGATCCACCTGCCTCTGCCTCCTACATATTGGGATTAAAGGCACCACCACACCTGGCTGTCCTGTAGTAGATGTAAAAAAAAAAAAATTAGTTGACTGGTTATTGGTTGTCAACTTGACAGGATCTAGAGTCCAGGAGAGAACTCTCTGGGCATGTATGTCAGTGAGGGAGTTTCCAGATTGGGAAAAGAAGCTGAGCTCTTGGGATAGAAGAGATCTCAACAGTGGTAGGCAGTATCAGGGCTGAGGTCCCAGACACAGTGCAGGAGTGAGCTGACTCCAGGTTACAAATGGACCGTGAACAGCTGCAGCCTCACACTCCTGTAATCATCTTCCTTACCACCGCAGACGGTACCTATCCTCACAGCAAGAACAGATCTTTCCTTCAAAACAACACTATCTCTGCTGGGGGCCAGCGATGGTGCAGACCTTTCATCCCAGCACTTGTGAGGCAGAGGCAGGCAGATCTCTGAGTCTGAGGCCAGCCTAGTCTATACAGTGAGCTCTAGTATAGCCAGGGAAAATGGAGAAACCCTATCCCAATAAACAAAACACAAAACAAATGAACAAACATATTTATGTATATATATTTTTTAAAATTAGATTTATTTATTTCATGTGAGTATACTGTCACTGTCTTCAGACACACCAGAAGAGGGCATCAGATCCCATTACAGATGGTTGTGAGCCACCATGTGGGTGCTGGAAGTGGAATGAGGGTCTTCTGGAAGAACGGCCAGTGCTCTTAACCGCTGAGCCAGCGCTCCAGCCCTAAACCCTTCCTTTAAGCTGTCAAGGCAATGGGAAAAAGTAACTAGCTCAGGTGGGTCTGTGTCTGGGTTTGATTTTAAGTCTTTCCTGCACCAATACCATACTGCCAGGCATCATAAGCTTTACTGTAAGTCTTACAAGGAAACAGTCAGTCTGGGGAATGTATTTCTGACGAGATGTGGAGATCAGATGTGGTTGAGAGCACAAGTTAAAGTCCTTGGGAGGGAAGGAAAGCCCTGGTCTTACACAGTCACGTAAGACAGAGCTACTGAGCACTGGGAACGTGCCCAGCATGGTGTGTGTGTGTGTGTGTGTGTGTGTGTGTGTGTGTGTGTGTGTGTGTGTGTTTGAAGGATTTAGGACAGTAGCCCTTATCTGAAGTACTTAGACCACAGGGGTTTCAGATTAGAGGTTTTCAGAGTTAGGAATATTTGCATAGACCTCACTTGATTAAACATTTCTAACCCCTAAATCCCAAATGGTTCAAATCGAAATGCCTTTCACATCAGTGCCCAAAACATTTTGGATTAGGGGTGCTTACGTTGTGTGAAAGGAAAACATCTAAAACATATTAGTGATTTTAAGGTTGGTCACACATTGA
This sequence comes from Apodemus agrarius, assembly GCA_964023405.1. Lineage (NCBI taxonomy): Eukaryota > Metazoa > Chordata > Mammalia > Rodentia > Muridae > Apodemus > Apodemus agrarius. The sequence goes on along the minus strand of OZ030008.1, from coordinate 111,461,131 downwards.
AATAAGAGCTTGGGCATCCTGGGTTAAATAAGAGACATTATAAACATGAATTTTGTTTCTTTAAAAATGTGGCTCGTAGCCAGGTATGATGGAATACACCTGTAATTCCTGCACCTGGAGTTGTCAAAGGCAGGAGGATTCCCAAGTTTGAAGGAACCCTGGTCCTTAGAGCGAGTTCGAAGCCAGGCCGGGCTACACAGTGAGATCATGTCTCAAAATCCAAAATAAACACAGCCAAAGTGGCTGTTAGAAGCAGACAGCACCCCCAGCACTTCTTTTGGACAGTCAGCTGCAGCTCTGGCTCCCGCAGCCGGCCTCCTGCCTCCTCCTCCCTGCCGCTCCCCTGCCGTCCACTAGCCTGCTCTAGACTGGGCCCACAAGGCACAACAGCAGAGGGGGCAGTGTGCCAGCTGACCTTTTAAAATCTACATCACAATGCATGGCTTGTTTGAAAATTAAGGGCTTTCCACTTCAGCCAGAGTGAGATCCAAAGTCCAGAGTCCCATGGCGGCCATCCTCGGTACACCCTGGCCAGCCACCGCAGCTGCCCTGTTCCACAAGGCGCCAGGCGCTTTCCTACCAGAGCCTGTGTCTGCCTGGTTGCTCCTGCCATTTTTTATTTCAGTATCATCATCATCATCATCATCATCATCATCATCATCATCATCATTATTTTGGATTTTTTTTTTTTTTCCGAGACAGGGTTTCTCTGTGTAGCCCTGGCTGTCCTGGAACTCACTCTGTAGACCAGGCTGGCCTCAAACTCAGAAATCCGCCTGCCTCTGCCTCCCAGAGTGCTGGGATTACAGGCGTGCACCACCACCGCCTGGCCTATTTCAGTATTATAATTTACGTTTTTAATACTTGTTTTTAGTAAAGCACCTACATTTTTGCACTGACAGCTGCATTTTTTCTCTCCTCAACTCTTGCTTACATACATACAGACATAATGTAATTCTGGATGGTTTTATGTTGCTTTCAAATGGGCCCCTTCAGTGAGAAAGTTACCTGATAGTATGTATAAGATGGTCTCATTTATGCAAAAATATATGTAGAATTATTCATACATGTAAACTCAAGGCTAACTATTCAGGACACATACCAAACAGTTAACTGCCGTTTCCTCTGGGATCCTTCTCCACACATTGTTCTGTGACTTCCCTCACAAAGCAATATGAATGAGCAATTTTCCCATGCCAGCTCATATAGATGTACTTTTATTCTTTTTAATGGCTTAAGGCACTCTTTTGTATGGGTGCATTATAATTCACTTTGCCATTTTCCTAAATTGATAGATATTTTAAATTGTTTCCAATTGTTTTTGCTGTTACAATTGAATCTTATTACAGCTGACCAGATTTCAATTCTTTGGACCACAGAAAATAATTTACCTTCTACGGGAAGCAGTCTTTTATCATAGCTTCTGAAATGACACATACAGTTAGTTCAGTTGTGAAATGTGGCTGGCTTAAGTATTAGCAAGTTTTCATATGCAGCTTGTATACTGATGTGATTTTTACCTTAACTAACATCTTTACAAATATTAAAGCACATGAATATTTCCTGAAGACCTGACATTTATAATGTATGTACAGTAGCTCTACCGACTGTTTGAAAAGTGCAGTTTTCTTTTAAAAACTGAGGCCTAATATAGCAAAGTGAACAAATGTTGATTAGTCATGTGTGTGCGCCTGAGTGCAGGTGCTCATGGCGATCAGAAGAGAGCATCAGATTCCCAGGAGCTCGAGTGCAGGCTGGAACGAGTGGCCTGATTGGGTGCTGAGAACTGAACTTGGGTCCTCTCCAAGATCAGTACGTGCTTTGAACTCAGAGCCATCTTTCCAGAATGTGTGCTGTGAAGAAATAATGTTTGGGTATATACATATGTAATATACATGTTTAGTACAAACATACACACATACCCAAGTAACAGTTTCATGGATAAAAACATTTAACATTTCCTATATTATTTGAGGAACAGATTTTGTTTTCTTTTTTGGAAGACAGGCTCTCTAGTGTCCAGGCTGACCTTACATTCCCATGTTTAAGCCTTCAGTGTGCTGAGACAAAGCCATGTCTAGATATGAACAGCACATTTTAAGTAGGAGATCTATAAAAGTTTTCTTCCTTCAAACTTCTAGTTCATATGCTGGGGACAAGTTCTCCTTTATGCTTCTATGGTGCTAGCAGCTTAGAGTCTGGGAAGCAAGGGCCCCACAAGGCTGTTTATAATTTCTCATGTCTACGTAACTTTTTTAAAGGGCTGCTGATGGGTAGCCGAATGGGAAATCCTGTGCTGCTAAAGCCTTTCAAATTTATCTAACCAAAGTCAATGGAATTCTCATTTCAGCCTCACTGAGCTGAGAGTCTGAGAGCCTGTTTCTCCTCTTGGCAGGGGTGGGGTTGGGGGAGGGGGGAGCTTCATTAACATTAATGTTGAATAAAATTTTGGAGGTCCCCTGGAAGTGCTGTCTCAGTTTTATGTGATAAAGTTAATTCTAATTTTCAAATACTAAGGTATACATTTTGGGATACAATTTATTAGTTCATGATAAACCAATTCTAGGTAGCTTCGGTAGGATGACAGATCTTTAGGAAATCAGAAAAATATGTTCTGTAATTCTCTCCCTGGCCCTTCCATAGGAAGCTGTGTAGTGCACCAACGTTATTTTGTCACACCTACAAAGACCCCGAGGCTGGAAGTGTAACTGGCATTGGCTAACATCTAAGTGGGACCCAGATCTGATCTATTGCAGTGTATTGCAGTACAGACCAGGAGCAGCAACGCAGCCAAGGCGCATGGAGCAAGCCTGCTACTACACAGATGTTAGCGCAGACACAACAGCTTGCACTCATCTCTCTTTCCATGAGATGCAGGTTCCTGCCATATTGCTGCTCCACTATCCCTTGGGGCCGTGGCTCTTAACCTTCCTGATCCCGTGACCCTTTAATACAGCTTCTCATATTGTGGTGACCCCCAACCATGACATTACTTCATTGCTACTTCATAACTGTAATTTTGCTGTTACAAATTGTAATATAAATACCTGTGTTTTTTGATGGTCCTAGACGGTCCCTGTGAAAGAGTCATTCAATCTCCAAAGGGGTCACAGCCCATAGGTTGAGAACTGCTGCCTTAGGGTTCTGCCCTTGTGTGTCTGATTAATGAGTCCTCTCAAAGGAAAAAACAGGGAAGGTAGGTACATCCCCGTTGCAAACAACCCCCTTCAGCCAGCAGCAGGCAGCTGTGACCCCAGGGTAGCTTTTCAATAGAACTATACAGAGAGACTAGGAAACTATGAATAGAACATAACTTATAGATGTGACACATTGTTGACACTTGGAGGCAACCAAGATGGCACTTCACCAGACTCACCCCAACCTCGATTAAAAAAAAAAAAAAAAAAAGCAATATGCAGGGAGAGCAGAAGAGTCAAAGACCACGAATATCATTGCCTCTATCTCCCATATTTGGTGACAACAGGATGTTTGGCTTTCCTGGCTGGCCTTTGGACCTTCAACTGCAGGTCACATACGCTGCCCCCAACCTAAAGGCTTCTTCCTTAGCTGCTTGTCACAGTGTGAAGGAACTTGTCCCTTCGCAATATGAAAGCAAAGGCGTGCACTGGAGATGGCTCTGGAGTAAGACCTTCTTAGCTTGGGACATAAACACAAGGGTGAGAAAGACAGATTTGAGGACCGAGGACCCCCAACTCCATGACAGACTGGAGTTCCTTCTGCTTCCTTAGGAAATCTGCCTCAGCCCGGAGCTGTCTTCTGTGTGCTGATGCTAAGCAGGCAGAGTGCTGGCCCTCTCTGTGCCGTCACCACTTCACTGTGACCTCCTAGGGGAAGGCTAATAACCCGATTTACTGATCAAAGCAGGTGTGTCCTTAGTAGAGAGCATCCACTCAGCTCTCTTCCAACTTTAGTTGCACCAACAGTCTCCTATTGCATAATTTTGTCTGTTGAGTGGATGTGGATACAACAAAGTATTCTAATATGATAAAAACTGCTAATGCCAACAAGAGCTTGTGAGGTACTGAGTGATCTGTGACATCTTACTGTCTAAATTCACTCACAAAAGGCCTACAGTGATTTAGACTGCTTAAGGAACTTGTCTAGCCAAGGTCATATCACACAAGCTGGAAGCAGGATGCACAGCCAGGATGCAAACCCAACCTGGCTTCCCTAGGTCAAGGACCAGATCATGTTTTGGGATGTGTGTGTGTGTGTGTGTGTGTGTGTGTGTGTGTGTGTGAGAGAGAGAGAGAGAGAGAGAGAGAGAGAGAGAGAGAGAGAGAAAGACCCCTTTATTTTCAATTTCCTAATTATAACACAGGGTTTTTCACTGAGGTACTAATTTATATGTGTTTCAGGGTATTTATAGATTACTAAGGTAATCCAAGAACTGTCAATAACTTGTTTTTCGAGACAGGGTCTTATTCTATAGCCCAGGCTAGCCTCACATGTGTGCACCACCCAACCCAGAAAGAATTGTCAATAAAACTTTAAAAAAATTATTAATTCATTTTTCGTGTGTGTGTGTGTGTGTGTGTGTGTGTGTGTGTGTGTGAGAGAGAGAGAGAGAGAGAGAGAGAGAGAGAGAGAGACAGAGACAGAGAGAAATGCGTGTAGGGTCAGGACAATGTATAGTAAGCAGCTGGTTCTTTCTTTCCATCATATGGGTCCCAAGGACTGCATATGTTTTGTCAGATTTGGCAGCAAGTAACCTTATCCTCAAAGTTCTCTTGCCAGCCCAGAACTGCCAGTTTTTATAAGGGGCCCCCAAGCAATTGTAAGGAGAAAAAAAAATCACTCAAAAGCCAAAACCTTCTTTTAAGATACTGTGTTTCTATAAGCTTAAAAATATGTTAAGATCCATTCTTCCAATATAAGTTATCAGTCATAAGAGCCATCATGTCTGAAGGGTCAGAAAAAATATTAAATACACAGACTAGAAAGAAAACGTGACACATTAAGAGATTTTGCCCTGTGACATCCATAGGGTGTCTGAGGCAGTCACAATCAGAATGCTGAGGACATCACAGGACCAGCAAGAGTGGTCACAGTGTGGCATTCTAATCCCAAGGCTGATCTATCACTCGGAGGGACGCTCACTCCAGCCCCATGCTGGCAAGTTCTATGTGAACAAAACCTTTATTCAACACTAGCTGAGTCATGAACCCTGAAGACTTGGCTTCCTCAGAAGCCCTGGTGCTGACCAAGCCATGCCCATCGCAATGTAAAAATCACAAAGGCAACATGAGACAATCCAACCAAAGGCTATCAGAACACTTCCCCAGGCTTTTGGCACAAATCAGATCCGAGAACAAATTTGGATGAACCTAGAAAGGCTCAAAAACACTTACTCAGAATTCTTAAAAATATATAAACTGGCCGGGCAGTGGTAATCCCAGCACTTGGGAGGCAGAGGCAGGTGGATTTGAGTTCGAGGCCAGCCTGGTCTACAGAGTGAGTTCCAGGACAGCCAGGGCTACACAGAGAAACCCTGTCTTGAAAAACCAATACACACACACACACACACACACACACACACACACACACACACACTTCACTAGAAGCCTCGACTTGTATAGAATTTTGTACATTGCATATTTTTAACGTCTAATTTCAGCTTTAACAAATGGAGTTTCCTGAGATGGTCTCCTTTCTCCGGCCAGTAGTTCTCTCCCATAGTGTGCAGCCATCACGTTAGAAGCTAGAGAGCTGAGTTTGATCCTCTTTGTTTTTAAAGACACTGATGTAGAAGCAAGGTATTTGATTTCAAATGGCCAAGAGTCGCTAAGCTACACGTGGCCCAAATGCAGACACAGTAAGGGCTTCTCGGAGCAACTGTGGCCAGCAGCACATGTGGCTGTGTTCCACTGCGATCATGGACTTCCGAGTCCTATCCACTACCCCGCGGTACCCCTGTCTGTTGCTCATTTATAATTCTCTAGCTCAGGCTGCCAGGAACACCACTGAGCAGCCCCGTGGATCCCAGTTTTCTACTGTCCTCCCATGTGCTGAGATGACAGGTGTCATGTGAGCCACCATGTTCAGCTTCACTCTGTTTTTTGACAGGATCTCACTATGTTGCTCAGGAGGGCCTTGAGTTCACCATCCTCCTGCCTCAGACCCTGAGTGTGGGGATTACAGGCTTGGACTACCATGCCAGGTAATGGAGTCTGTTTTAAATCTCTCCTCAGGACTGCTGGATCTCTGTAAGAATAACTTGCCTCCCCTTTTGTGTTCCACAGGACACCCTAGTACAGTAAGAGTAATGGCTGTCCGGGTACGAACCTTCATTTCATGCAGATGGCAAATGGTTCTATTACACCGTGGGGGCACAGAAGGGCTCACAAGAATGCTAACATGGAGGCAAAGGGGCGTTCAGGAAGGCAGGAGCTGGGGGTATCTCAATGTGGGGGAGAGCGGCATGGCAGACGGTCTAGAGGTCACTCAGTTGTCAGCATTTGCTCACTCCCTGCTGTGAGTCTAAAGGTTCCTGACTTATACACGTGCCCAATTTTCAGCAAATACTTCAACAGCAAGGGAAGTTTAAAAATGATCACAGTTGAATTATTTTTCAGTAGTTTTAGAACCAGTATATGAATCAGAATTGAAATAAAAATGCAACCCCTCAGAAACGAAATGATCAGTTTTTACAATGTAATAATTTTAAAGAAAAGTGAGAATAAAAATGGCTTCCATTCTGTTAGAGCACTAACAACAATCAGAATTCACTGGCACTGGAGACAAAATGGTTTTCTTTCTGGCCAGAGTCACCTGTCCTACAACCTCTGCAGTATCACTGCTGTCATCTTTCAATAAACGTCCATCTACAAATTAATTAACTTTTTCTGAGACAATCCCAGGCATATTATTCTTCTAATTCCCATGAAAGACTCACTTTTAAGATACAATTGCAGCTGTCCCACACTGCCAGTTCCTGCGTCACACACACGCCTTAAAATTCTGTAATCAGCAGCCAGCAGGTGCCATATCGCATTCAACACACCACAGTCAGTCAATACAGACATCCCCAAACACACCAAGGCTGGTTTTGTCAAATGTTTTATTGAGTGTAGACATCTGGAGTACTGTAAAACATGCATTATCTTTAGATTCAAAAAGGAGCAAGCCGCATTGTCTTCACTGTCAGATGTGTCAGGCTGGGCACACATGATGGAGACTGATGGAGCATCAGGAGAGCAGCATGGCTCTTGGAAAGCCTCTACAGTGTGAGGAGGGACTTAATCACGTGAGAGGGCAACGCTCTTCACGCTTAGTAACTTGCATTTCATCGAAGGTACACAGTATTTTAAATTTTAAAACAAATAAAAATAATTTGTCTGTAGAAGATTCCCATTCCTAACTTTGTCTCTTTAGATTTCAGAAACGTCAATTAAAAAACACAGCCCCCCAAACCCGACATATGCATTTCAGAAGCTGTATGTAGACCTGAGCAATGACTACATTTATTTCTTTTTTGGTTGCTGAGGTGTATTAAATTTGAAGAAGATAATATCTCCATCTTCAACAATATAATTCCTGCCTTGTTGTCTGTATTTTCCAGCAGCCTGCAAACAGGAAAAACAGGAAATGGCTTATTACTTACAACCAAATACATAGGAAAAATAGAGGAACTGGCTTATTGCTCATAACCAAACACAGGACAAACAGGAGAAACGGCTAATTCTATCCAAACCCTCAGAGAAGCAGGGGAAACACATGGGAGGAAATACTCCCAGGGTCACGATAAAAACATAATGACAAAGAAGAGGCGTGTAGGAAGGCATACAAGTCCTAAAGAACAAAAAGATACGCAAAATCCTTCTGGTTAGGACAGGACTAAGCCTCCACACGTGTGTGTCAATCCTCCTCCTCTCACTAACTGTTGACACAGATGTAAATCGTACCAATGCCATTAGGTTTCATTACATGCTGCTCACGGTCCATTTCTGAGGTGTCTGCAAATATCCAGCGAGTCACTGTGATCAAATGAGGCAGAAAAAGCCACACGCGCTTTGTTTGCTTAAAGAAATTCTTTGGTGACCCTAGTGATGTCGTAAAGACAGTTTGCTCTAAGAAAAGCTGCTCAACTGTGCTCCATGCATTTGGATTTCTTGTAGCCTTGTTTACTCTCAACAAGAGCACTGACATCTGTGCGTCCCAAATGTGATCTTGGAAGTTTTCTGACAGTGTTGCTTCCAAGCAGACTCTTACAGGTTGGAACTGCAGACAGACATTTCTCCACTGTGAATCAGTCAGCAAAGAAAAGATCCTGCGTGCTGGTGTGCAGATCCGGACATGCTATTGACTTACACACAAACAAACCAGGTTCACCCTGGCACAGCACACACTTCAGGCTCCTGAGTACCCACTCTTAACACTCACACAATTATGAGCCCCTGTGACCCTGGCACCAACCACTCAACAATGGGCACCCAAATTCTCAAGTTTTTCTTGAGAACATGAAAACTTTGTCTAATGTAAGATTCCTACTTCCCTTTTTGACAATATTGAAAGAAAATTCAAAGTCAAGTGAAATATTTATCAGTAATAAAAACACTAACAAAGATCATACATCTGAGGTTCAAATCAACAAACCAGACTGAAGAACCCTCATAAGCATATTTTTGATAGTATACAACACAAAGGATTTTGCCTAATAGCAATATGCTATTAATAGGAAGTTTATCTTTAAAAAAGACAATGTACTCTATCATTCTAAAAAACATTCACATGATTTTTGTAATAATGTGATATACTGAAAGCTATATGGTACTTACTTCTAGGATCTAAGCCTATTATAAAACTATACATACAAGTTAAAGGAAATACACATTGACATGACATATTAGTGTAAGTTTATATACTTTATTACATTCAAGTTTACTATTAATAGTGACAGTGTTTCTTTAAATTCTCTAGAGACCATTTAATCCATTTCCACTGCTATCAGAAACACTGGTTGAAAAAAATCAATACCCATTTGTGAATCTTGAGTATGTATTAAACAAGACACGTCTAACCAGTTCATTTGCACTTGAAAGCAGCCATCTGTAGAAGGCAGCTTTGCCTAAGCAGATATGATTGCTAATAGTGTGACATCCCTGTAGACTACAAAGCCCAAAGAGCTATTCAGTATATAGTTCACAGCACTGCACTGAATTAGCTATGCTGCACTGTGGTAGAAATAAACACACACATACACGCATGCACACAGTCCTGTTTGCAACCTCAAACTTCCTTATCATGTACAAGTAAACACTGTTGGATAAGGAGCATAAAGCAGCTCATAAATTGTTCATTTATCCAGAGTTCAAAATTTAAATGTTCGTTTTGGGAGTTAAAAATATAGGAGATATTTAGTGGTACTCTAGGAAGAAAAGCCAAAAGCTGATCTTTCCCAATTTATGATATAAAGTGCTCAGGCTTACATATTATTATCAGGAGGAAACATTACTGTACTGTATATTATGGTTTCTGGATTGTTAACGCATTCACAGTTCATCTTCTCTTAGGTTTATCATAACAAAGTAAACTAAGGTAAGTATGGAAAACTCCAGCTCTGCAGTCTAGAGACAGAAAATATCCTCATTTTAATTTTTTGTATGAAAAGAAATATATGCTAACATGATATAACATGTTGCAAAAGAAATCAGATATTCTCCAAGTTTAATTAATTAGCATTCCTGATGAGGTTCACCCTCAGTACCTGTATACCTATCTATATCAATACAGATGATACCAGTAAAATCAATGGATTGTTTGGTTACACACTGTAACTTGGGGGGGGGTAAATCATAATGGCTCTCAATCAATATCTAATCAATAATAAGGAGATTTTCCCCTTCCTGGTTCTAAGGTTCCAACAGTCCTATCAAAGCCCTGCTGTTCTAATAATACCTGTAAGTATAAACCAAACTTGAAATATCTTTCATATTCCTTCCAAATTATGAAATAGTCAACATAAAAGTTCTGTTTGAATCTCTCAACATTTTCTATGAGTCTTCAAATTAAATTAAAGAAGCTACCTACAAGGTCAACTTTGAGTGAGGTGAACTATCTACTTATTGGATATTAATAAGTTTCTCTGTGAAGAATCAAACAAGCTAAAAAAATGAATTTTGTAATAGAACTTACATTAAAAATCATTTGGTACTGATATTTAACAATGCTTCACTATGAGTGTCTGCAAATCAAATTATAGTTATTAGCTAAAATAAAGCACAGTTTTGGACCTGCCCTCTAGTGTTGAAAAAGCAAATCAAATTTCTAAAGATCTTTAAAAAAAAAAAGGAAACCCATAAAGTTTCAGCATCAGCAGGTCTGTCTAACTCAGTACCATTATCTGTTTCCTTGGCTTAACCTTACTGTGATTTCTAGTTCATATGTGCAAATGGGTTACTATGACTTTTCCATTAGCTAATAGTGTGAAAATTCTTTGTATTTATGTGACTTAAAAGTTTATTTTTATTTTCAGGTAGAGAAATAAAAAACTCAAAACAAAAACCCCTCCATCCAGCTATTTAAAACTGACCCGAGAGCACAGGAACGTGGATAGTTCCTAGTCGTGCACACTGGTCCCAACAAGCTGACAGCTGCAGTTTAAAGACAGCTATTGTCTACCAAGCGCATCTTCACGTGAGTGGCAAAATTATAAAATTTACAAGTAACAAAATATCATTCCTTACCTTGACTGCGTTTTCAGAACCCTCGTCTTTAAAGTCTTCATACTTCATTACTTCAGCCATAATGAATCCCTTTTCGAAATCTGTGTGAATCTTTCCTGCAGCTTGAGGAGCCTTCGTTCCTTTCTTTGAAAAGGACCAGAGAAAACTAATTGCATTTAAAATGACTGACTGTAAGTTTCTTTTCTCTGATCTGCAGTTGGCTCAACTCAAACTTAAGTTTAATGGGAGTTAGGAAGTCTGCTCTACAATTAGTGCGTTTTCGCCAGAGGCCGCTGCCGGCAGACTGCACAGCCCCCAGCAGGTGTTACAGAGGCGCGGCTCGAGCTTTGTTTTCCCTAACAGTCATCTACCGGTTTATTGATTTAGATGCAGGGGTCTGGTTTGGTGTGGGTTTCACTTCGATTTTCTATTCTTCACAGTGGAAAAAAATAAAGATTTTAAAGTAACTTTCAAGTTGAATTATCAAAGGCTTAAAAAAGATAAAAAAACCCTCAAAAATTCAGCTCATCTAAACATAAAAACTGATATATAAAGGGACATTTTTAGACATTTCTAGCAAATCAGATAAGCTACAGTCAGCAAATAATTTTGAAATAATAAAGAAATGTTACCAATAAGATTTAAAAAAACATTTTGCATAATACAGCTCGCTTCTAACAATCATGAAGGAAATTCAAGTCAAGATGGAAAGAGAAATGTCTTGTAATTACCCCATATGTAAAATTACAGGAACATACATTCCAGACACACACAACCACAGAAATCTGAGAAATAATGGTGACCTACAGGCTGCTTAATAAAGCATGTTAAAGTGATAAGGTCTCTGACAGCACAGAGCACAGTTTTTACAATAAAAGATGTATCGGGCCACGGTGGCTACTCCCCGGTGCTCACCTGACTGAGTGTCTTACACACTAAGTCATGGCACTAACGATCAGTCTTACGACAAAGCAGCTTTCACATCTCTAACTCAGCAGGGCTCTTTCCTGCCTCACACACTTCAGTTTGAAGTTTGAAGACTTTCAGATACATCTTTAAAATACATAACAATAAACACTGGCAATTTGTTTATGGACTTAGATTTGCTTTGACATTATTTTTAAAGTTTATATATAAAGGGCCTGTGTTAGAAGACAATGAAACATTTCTTACAAAAGGGGCAGATAAAAGGGAAGTCTCAGGTTCACAAGGCGTATCTAATTGTGCTGACCACCTCCATGTTCTTTCTATTGATACTAAATAAAAATAAATGTAACAGCAGCACTGAAAACACAAATCAGGAAGGACAGCACTGAGATCGGCACAAAACACGTACTTCAAACAGTATACTATAATACTTACCGAAACATTGAATTTGACCTTTTTATATACTGTAATATACAATTTAGGACTACATATATTTCAAAGTATTTTTCAATAGGGACTACTATATTACTATAATATATTTACATTCAGAAGCAAACCATTATACTTCAGTCTATTGTCTACTGGGAATAAATTAGTTATTCTCCCTAATCACATTCAGTATACACTAATGTTTAAAATATGTCACAGTCTTGAAGAAGTTGAACATGTAACAGTAAAAATAAACATCACTTCTATGAATTCAATAGAAAGAAATGAATTATTAAACATTGAGTTTAGCTTTTTGAACTGTGTGTCTATGAAGAGCATAATGATGTCATATTGCTTTTATTGCTGAAAATGTAATCCGAGCAAAGCAAGGGAGGAAAGAACCACCCGCAACCCAAACAAACTTAGCGAATACAAAATGAAAAGCAACATCAATTTCACTGCAGACAAGCCCAGTCACACAGATTAAGCAAGCACAATACTGGTGCGTCTTATCTCTGACCACAGGAGGAGGGTAGACAGATTCTACAGGATGAAGAAATTCAGACTATGTAATAGGCAGAATCAATTGTTACCTGCCTCAATCAATGCCGCTCCACTTTCACTGTTCAGCAGATCACAAATAATTAAAGTTATCCTGGACAAAAACCTCATCTGTAATGACTAGCTAACCGCCACCATGACAAACTTCAAAGTCAGTGATATCAATCTGAATTCAATAGTGTGGAACTGGGTATAGCTGATGAATAAGTATGAATCTTACCCTGATGGTCCATGCACGCACTTCATCTGGGCCTGCAGTGAAAAAGTATTCTAGTTGGAGTGCTGCAAATCCAGCCTTAATGATCTTTGGCAAAGCACTGAAATAAAATGAAACAAATTCACTCAACATTTAAGTTGACTCTGCCAGGGATCCATCTAGAACTAAAATTATTCATCTCAAGCAGATAATGGTAAAGATATTAGTAAATGACCATTCATCTTTCACGGCACACTTGAAGAGGTCAGACGCAGGAGCTAGTTCTTAAAATACCCCTTCTAAGATTGGTTTTAATTGTATTAGCCTGAAGCATTTTGAACTGTTTACTACTAAAGATGAGAATTTATATTTTCCCAGTCTATGACTATTTTCATCCAATATTAATTATTTCCAGAACTTGAGCCATGAAAGCAAAATTATTTGATTGAAACTCAATCTTCTAACAATATATTATTGTTACTCAGAAAAAAATTATGGCAAGTGATTCACTCTTTCCCCTCCCCCACTGAACATGACGAAAGAGTTTTGGCGATCATCCCTCCTCAAAAATATACATAACTAATACCTATGTTATAATTAAAACACTGTACAGAGATGACAGATGACAGTTAAAAACTTAATTTAAAATAAATCTTTTCACTCTGTCTCATGGTAAAGAAAGGAGAAGATTCCCTCTTTATAATGGTAATTACTCTGTCATTTATTATTCTATCAGCGCAAGCAATTAAATTACTGCAAGGAAATAGTTGATAATAAAGTGTAGGGAAAATGAATGCTAATTAACCTTTGTGTCATGTTCGCTTCCAGATACTTCTGTCTCTCCTCAGCACTCAATTCTTGCAACTTGAGTTCCAAGGCCCCACTAAAAGGAATGACCAAGGCACCTGGGTCATACTTGTCCACCCACTCTTTAATTTTTATCAACCTGTAGACAAAAAAGGGCACAACATTATCTTGTAGTGCATGCATGACTGTACCACATTCATTATTATCAAGTAGCACATACATATTCATAAGAATTGCACGGTTTTATGATGCCATCTTTTTGTGTATAGCTTTCCAAGGTCAAGGCATTAGCAGGCAGCAATTTCTTCAGGTACACGCTGGAATTTTCTATTACAGTCTAGTTTTATTTTAGCATATTACCTATAGGAACTGTATTACAAATATTATCAACTTTTAAAAGTTAAATTGAATTTATTCAGTATGAATACCTGGACCTCTAAATAATTCTATTTTATAATAATAATGTCCTTTACAAAATAAGTTTTAGAAAAGGGAAGTCATAAGGTTGCTTATACAAGAAGCACACTTAGAAATGCCAACTAATTTTTGAAGCATCTCTAAAACATATATAATTTGTTCTACCAGACATCTATTTACTGGGTTAGTTCTTTCCTGAGTGAGCAGAACCAACAGTTACCATTGGCTTCGAGGGAGGCTTCAGCTCACATTAGCAACACCACCAATCACAAAGATGCAACACCTTTATAAATATAGTCAATTGGGTACATACTGTTCTTTTTGTTGTTTTTGTTTTTGTTTTGTTTTTTTGGATTTGGTTTTTTCAAGACAGGGTTTCTCTGTGTAGTCCTGGCTGTCCTGGAACTCACTCTTTAGACCAGGCTGGCCTTGAACTCAGAAATCCGCCTGCCTCTGCCTCCCAGAGTGCTGGGATTACAGGTGTGCGCCACCACCGCCCGGCTCTAAAGCCCAATTTTTTAATGTGCCCAATTTTAAAAATGCAATGGGATAAGATGAATTCTAATACAACAATTTGAGTTAAGTCGTGGTGGTAAAAGCCTTACAGCATCCTATTAGTATGTGTGTTTTACATTTAGTTTTATTTGTGCACACAGACTTGCACCCACATGCCATGGAGGTCAGAGGACAAGATGAAGGAGACAGGACTCTCCTTCCACCGTGTAGGCTCCAGGAACTGAACTCAGGCCAGCCATCAGGCTTGTCAATAGGCACTTTTACCTTCTGGGCCATCTCACTGGCCCTAGACTCCTGTATTTTGACTAAAGTTTAATAGGCATTATGGCGAAATACTGCAGGAGAAATCTGTTAAATCATCAATGTTACAAGCTACTTTTAAAGGAAAAGAAAAGGAAAAATTAAAGACCAAATTCATCAAAACTCAAATGTCAAATAAAATGTCAGGAATTCAAATAGCTATTAGAAAATTTAGCCCAATGATGGTGGCACCTGCCTTGATCCCAGCACACCTGGGAGGCAAAGGCAGGCAGATCTCGGCAGTTGAGGCCAGCTTGGTCTACAGAGTGAGTTCCTGGACATCCAGGGCTACACAGAGAAACCCTGTCTTGAAAAGCTATATAAAAAAAAAAAAAAAAAAAAAAAAAAAGGGACTATGACAGGATTCAAGATAGAAAAAGAAACAAAAATTCACCCAACAGTTTCCACATGTTTACCATGCATAGGTAAATCATATGTTTAATATATTAGTAACTTCCTCTTTTTTAAAAAAAGATTTATTTATTTGGTATATAAGTACACCATTGCTCTCTTCAAACAAACCAGAAGAGTACATTAGTTCCCATTACAGATGGTTGCGAGCCACCATGTGATTGCTGGGAATTGAACTCAGGACCTCTGGAAGAGCAGTTGGTATTCTTAACCGCTGAGCTATCTCTCTCCAGCCCCTTATTAGTGACTTCTGATCATAATATTTGTATCCTTTTATTTATAACCTAAAAATTATACTAACTCCTAAGATTTAGTTTTGAATAAAGTATATGGCCTTAAATTATGATTAAAACTTGATATTTTCTTATAGAAAATTATGAAGTATATAATAAAGCAAAAAGGGGGCTTAAATAAGAAATTTTGCCTATAATAACATCATGGCATTTTAAGTTACTTTATAGACAAAATATTCAAATCTTTATATTAAAATGTTATCACTAAGAGCTTTTATTATACATGTTAAAGTCAAATATGTCATTTAAAAAAGTACAGTAAGTACAGTTTCATTGAAAGGGAAATAGAACAAACCCATGTGCTAGGATAATGAAAAATGTCATACATCGGTCTCCTAAGTATGGTCAACATAACCAATAAAGCTAAAACTGTTAGGAAACAAGATAAGAAATAATTACTTTGGCTAAAAATCAGTTCAGAATAACAATAGTTTTATTTTAACCTGCCATTTTCACAGCCTTTCTTGCAGAGCCCTCAGAGGGATTATTTGCATTCCTCAGGTGTTCTATTGTACAATTCAGATGAATAAAGACTTACAAATCATTCCTCTACCGCCAATGTAAGACTTTGATCTGGTGAATATACCATTGTACCTTAACTGTAATTGGCAAAAACCCTGACAGTGTAGAGCATCACACGCTTAATAACAAAGGGGGTCTCAAAGTGTTGACAGGTGATCTTCATAATGCAGAGGCAGAGCGGGCACATTCTAGCGTAAATGAGCACTGAGGTCTAAAGGTCTCTAAAGTGACTGACATCAGACCTGCTTCAGCCTCACTGAAGAAAAAGGCACCGTCACACTCTCCGTAAAGTGAGTCCTGCTCTTTCCTGCCAGCTTCACTTTTGTGACTTTCACTGTCACAGACAACACAGGGAAGATGAAAAGTGACTTCGGTTCTTTGGCTGCCTGCTTTACTTTTGACTTTCACTGTCAAACAAAAGTGAGAAATGTCCCAAAGTGATTTTTAATTGCATATTTGAAATAAGCATTGGGTAATTAAAAAATTAAACTTAAGATTACAGATGAAATATATATATATATATATATATATATATAAATAAAATAACATGTCATAATGAGGCTAAGATCACAAGTTTGAACCCCATAGGGACCTTCTACAGAAAGAAATGTCTATTCTCTTGCTACAATCTATGCCCCAAACTATAGCCAGTCATCTAGAAAATGCATGCTATTGGCACCTGATGGACCCAGAAAATTCAAAGTTGAGCTCGGTTGTCACCACTCAAACACATTTCCAAAGTGCCTAAACAATAAAATGTCTCAGGAAAGCCATCCAATTGCCATCATCTATACAGTGATAAGGAGACTGTCACAGAATGTCACATGGTAGGCTGGTGGGGGAGAGCAGCAAGCACAAGCAAGGACAGGAGGCCCTCAGGGTCAACTTGAAGAGCTAGCTGTCATAGCCCCTGTGCTATCAATTTCCATGTGCAGATTACTTCCAGGGATCCAAGCTCTGATAAGGAATCCAGTGGCCTAACGTCTTCAAAGTCCTGACTGACAAGGGAAGTGCTGTAGTTCTAGGCAGCCATCACATAGCAAGTGGACACGGAGGAGCCTCGAAGGGCAGCCTTGACACACCGTCAGGCTGCCACCTGTCAGAGTCTAAGCAGAGGACGCTTTCTAGGATTAATTAGCATCAAGTCTCTAAAAGTGTTGAAAATTTACCTATGTTATAATTTTAATCTTTGTATTTCCATTCTGAAATTCCAGTTTCCAAAATTTGAATCCCCCTGGGTTACTTTACACTGCTTGAACATCTTTTCTTAGATATTCATTTCCGTCTTTTTTAGTAGTTGATTGTGCTGGGCACTGTACCGAGGGCCCTGTGTAGTTAGGCAGGTACTCCGTCACTGAGCTACATTATCTGTTTTAATTTGGGGATGGAATAGGGGGAAGATGTTGTTTACTTTTTTTTTTTTTTTCCCTTGGTTTTTCGAGACAGGGTTTCTCTGTGTAGTCCTGGCTGTCCTGGAACTCACTCTGTAGACCAGGCTGGCCTCAAACTCAGAAATCCGCCTGCCTCTGCCTCCCAAGTGCTGGGATTACAGGCATGCGCCACCACGCCCAGCTATGTTGTTTACTAAATTAATTGTTCCTTTCAACATAAAAATTCCTTCAAATTCCTATTTACATCTCACAATCATGTTCTAAGGGAGTCTGGTGGTTGGTCCCTTGGGTGAGAGGCATCTACAGTGTAGTAGTTTTGATTCTTTTAAGAGGAGATTCCTCGGGCTAGAGAGAGATGGCTCAGGTTTAAGAGCATCAGCACAACTTCCAGAGGTTCTGAATTCAATTCCCAACAACCACATGGCCTTAAACTTGAGATTCTCCTCCCTCAACTTCCTGAGTACTGGAACTGTGAGCACGGGCCGCTCTGTGTGGCTCAGACTCTATTACACACTCACTTCATAGTGCTCTAACACCATAGCTTCAGGCTTGGCAGTTCCAGAACTTGCTATCTAGACCAGGCTGGTCTTGAACTCACAAGAGGTCTTTGCCTCCCAAGCTGGGATTAAAGACAAGTACCACTGTGCCTGGCTCAAGCTATTCTTAAAGCCAACATTAAGAAACTTTTAAACTTTAAATTTGAATTTAAACATGGAGTACTGAGATATACCCTTCATATGTCCAAATGGGGGACTCACAAACAATGCTTTCCTTAAAATAGAGGAATAGGATGATCGAAATCACATTATTTGATAGTTTCCATTAAAGTCAAATTCTTGCAACTTGAAATATTCCTGAGACAGTTTTCTCTAGCATATTTTAGTAAGGATTTTATCTTCTTTTCTAGAACTCAGATCCCTGTAGCTTTTCAATTACCTCTAGCCAATTCAAATTCAGATTGTATTTCCTGAAAATACTTGACATCAGCCCAGCCAAATTATATTGCCAATTATGACATCTTTGCTGAACACTAACCCTAACCTCAAATTTCTTACTATACTTCACAATATAAATGTTTAATTTAAAAAAAAATAACATTGTATTATTACTTACACTAATGACTCATGTCAGTGATTCTCAACCTAAAGGCCGCAACACCGCTGGGGTTGAACAACTCTTTCACAGGGGCCACATATCAGATATTTACATTATGATTCATTACACTTATGAAGTAGCAATGACAGTAATTTTATGGTTGGGGGGAGGGTCACCATAACATGAGGAACTGTATTAAGGGCTGCAGCATTAGGAAGGTTGAGAATCGGGCTGGAAAGATGGCTCAGTGGTTAAGAGCACTGACTGCTCTTCTGAAGGGCCTGAGTTCAAGTCCCAGCAACCACAACCATCTGTAATGAAATCTGACACCCTCTTCTGGTGTGTCTGAAGACAGCTACAGTGTACTTAGATATAACAATAAATAAATCTTAAAATAAATAAACAAATAAGGTTGAAAAATCACTGCTTTGTGTAGCTTGTGTGCTTATGAACTTATGTCTTTAAAAAAAAAAAGATAAAGCCGGGCGGTGGTGGTGCACGCCTGTAATCCCAGCACTTGGGAGGCAGAGGCAGGCGGATTTCTGAGTTCGAGGCCAGCCTGGTCTACAGAGTGAGTTCCAGGACAGCCAAGGCTACATAGAGAAACCCTGTCTCGGAAAACAAAACAAAACAAAACAAAAAAAGATAAGACCCTGCTTCTGGCAGATGACGGTAGTAAGAACCACAGGCCAAGCCTCAGAAAATGCTGCTGTTAGAAAGGAGAGCACACGGGGACTCAGTCCCAGGCCCCTCCAGCATGAAGTGCTGCAGATGTGGGCACTGGCGAGCACTGAGGCCAGTCTGCTCTGCCCCCTGCAGCGCTGATCTCCTACTGCCGGTCTCAGAGTCCCAAAGCATGCTTCACGGCAAGCCTGTCCTTTCCATTTCTGACAGGACCACTGCAAAAAGGCTTTTTGCTGGTGTTCTAAAACCAGAAAAAGACAAGGGCCATTACTGAAAGGTAAAGTTATTTTCCTAAGAAATATTTTTTAAACAAATGACAACTATTACTGAGTCTGCAATCTGATTTGTACAAGCAATATATAAACTTGAAATATGTTATGCATTTATGACATATTATATAAACTTGAAATATGTTTTATGACATGTGACTTTTTAAAGTTAAAGACTTAGCTCTAGAGATTCAGACACCAGCTTTTCGAAAATTTCTATCTTAAGTAAAATTACTGAAGTATGTCTTGGTAAGCATTCTCTGAATGGAAGCGGCCAAGGAAGTCTGTAGCTGAGCTTGCTGGCACAGGTCTATAACTCAAGGTCCTCAGGAGGCTGAAGCAGGAGTTCAGGGCCAACCTGGGCAACAGAATGAATGCCTATCTCAAAAGAAAAGTATGTGGGTTAGTGGTAGAGTTAGTCAGTCATGCCTAGCATGCGTGACTCTTTGGGTTTGAGTTTTAGCATTGAAAAACCAAATAACAACAACAACAACAACAACAACAAATTAACAACAATAATGATGGAAGTCTTTAATTCAAAAAATGGTAGGGAGGAAGAAAGAAATACTAAGATAGTAAATTCTAGTTCTGACGAATGTGTAGAAGTATACATAGTGCCTGAAAACTCAAATCCTCTTCTTAACGAGAGTCTCACAGGTAGTTTTGATGTTGTGGCCTGACTTTATGGGGCTGTAAGGGGAACAATGACAACTGTGACTCTATCACTTAAGTGGCATGTTGGGAAGGCAGAATCTGCATCTTAATATGATATCCACATCATAATACATTTTCAGTAGCACTGAAACTAAGGATTTGAAAATAAGAGCAATTAATTCAATGTATGAGTGTAGTGGCTATTCCTGATTGTCAACTTAACTATATCTGGAATGAACTCTGACCTGGATCTTGGCTTGGAGATCTTGAGACATAGTGGCTATGAATCCCAGAAGATTCTCCCAGACAGGGAGATCTGAGGTCATCTGGGACAAAGCAAGTCCCAGATTCAGGCGTGGTGGCACACACCTTTAACCTGGGCCACACCTTCTGCTGAAGACCTATGTAAGAACATTGGAAGAAGGAAGATTCACGTTCTCTCTTCTTCACCTGCTTGCCTTGTGGGACTGAACAACTGCTAGATCCTTGGACTTCTATTCACAACTGCTGCTGACCGTTGTTGGGAGTTAGACTACAAACTGTAAGTCATCAATAAATTCCCCTACCGTATAAAAACTACCCATAAGTTCCGTGACTTTAAAGAACCCTGACTAATACAATGAGACAATGCAGAGCAACAGACAAGGCAGCCAGGCCGATCACCATCCCAGCACAGCATAAGAATGACAGGTAAATACCTGCTGATATATCTTCTGGGCTCAAAACCAAAACAGAAAGTCACCGGAATAAGAAGTCTAAGAAAAATGTTCAGTCTGAGTCCCATGACATGCCAAGCAAGTTTCAGGTTCACAGTTAAAATGATGACCTCATTCAGACATAGGGATGGTTTGCAGTCTATCCTCTGTTATGACACACTTATATGCCTTTCATCTCCTATGAGCCTCAATACCTGTAACAACATCTGTAGTACATTGACTTTTGGGTCCAGATTCTATTAGGAGTGGTTTCAGCCAAAGTGATTTCGTTTGGTGAATCAAAAGGAATATTGCTATAAACTGATTCCTAAGACTTCATGTGTGTATGCTTGTGCATGTTAATGAAAATCCATTCTAGAGAAATGGGTGTTAGTTTTGCAGCAAGTAAAAGTCCACTTTGATTCCTTTTTCAAGGATAATAGACTCTACTAACAACTAGAAGGCTATCACAATAGTCAAATAAATGAAAGGTGTTGGGATCTGCGGGCAACTATGAAAATATGCAGGAAAAAAATGGAATCCGCTTATCCTACCTAACCCTTCGACTTCACCATGACTCCAGGATTCACCTATCCCTCAATAAATTTAAAAAGTCTGTGATGGCCTTGTAACCAATGTTTGAAAACAGTTTATTTGTTTAGCAAAAAGGCTACATTAAAAAAAAGTTCTTTGGGCTGCAGAGATGGTTTTGTGGTTAAGAGACTTGCTGCTCTTCCAGAGAACCGGAGTTTGGTTCCTACTATTCACACCACGTGGCTCTCAACTCTCTGTAACATCAGCCCAAGGAACCCAGAGCCACTGGCTTCCAAGGGCACTTGCACTCACTGGCACATAACCACATGGAGGCATACATACTTACACAAAATTTTACAAACTTCCTAGCAGTTAGTAAGCAAACAGAAACTATCAGGGTAAATTCAAATTTCAACTCCAGTCAGTCAAAGCTCTGATTCTGTTTTTGTTTTTTGGTTCTTTTCGAGACAGGGTTTCTCTTTGTAGCCCTGGCTGTCCTGGAACTCACTCTGTAGACCAGGCTGGCCTTGAACTCAGAAATCCGCCTGCCTCTACCTCCCAAGTGCTGGGATTACAGGTGTGCGCCACCACGCCCAGCTGCTTTTTTTCTTTTTAATTTTACCTTATTTATTTATTTATTTATTTATTTATTTATTTATTTTATTGAAAAGGGAAGTAAAACCACTTTATGATAAAATTAAAGATTTACAAGGAAAATATTTCAGATAAAATAGAAGAGATACAAGAAAAACACATTAAAATGGACAATTTCATGGAAAGTTAAAGAGTAAAGTGGTAGACATGTAAAACATTGCTAAATTAATTGAAATATGAAATAGAAACATTTTATGTTAGAATTGAAGATTTACATGGAAAATATTTCTGATAAAATTGAAGAAATATATAGAAAAACATGTTAAAATTAAAGATTATCATGAAAATTATACAGATAAAATGATAGGCATAAAGATAATTCTAAGTTGATTGAAGGTGGAATTATAAACATTTTCAGATAAAATTAAAGATTTACATGGAAAATATTTCTGGTAAAATTCAAGAAATATATAGAAAAACACGTTAAAATTGACTATTTCATGGAAAATTTTACATATAAAATGGTAGAGATAAAAATTCTAAATTAATTGAAGGTGGAATCAGAAACATTTGTGATAAAATCAATCATTGAAAACATTTCTGATAATTAGAGGAAGTATACAGAAAGACATTAAAATTGATGATTATCATGAAAAATAATGCAGATAAAATGGTAGACATAAATAAATTACTAAATTAATTAAAAGGGGAATTACAAACATTTTCTGATAAAATTGAAGATTTACATGAGAAATATTTCTTTTAGTCTATGTCTTCTTATTGGGGAGTTGAGTCCATTGTTGTTAAGAGATGTTAAGGAATAGTGATTGTTGCTTCCTGTTATTTTTGATGTTATTTTTATGTTTGCGTGGGTATTGTCTTTTGGGTTTGTTGGAAGATTACTTTCTTGCTTTTTCTAGGGTGTACTTTCCCTCCTTGTGTTGGTATTTTCCATCTATTATCCTTTGTAGGGCTGGATTTGTGGACAGATATTGTATAAATTTGGTTTTATCATGGAATATCTTTATTTCTCCATCTATGATGATTAAGAGTTTTGCTGGGTATAGTAGCCTGGGCTGGCATTTGTGTTCTCTTAGGGTCTGTACGAGGTCTACCTAGGATCTTCTAGCTTTCATAGTCTCTGGTGAGAAGTCTGGCTTAATTCTGACAGGTCTGCCTTTATAAGTTACTTGCCCTTTTTCCCTTAGTGCTTTTAATATTCCTTATTTGTTTAGTGAATTTGGTGTTTTATTATGTGCTGGGAGGATTTTCTGTTCTGGTCCAGTCTGTTTGGAGTTCTGAAGGCTTCTTGTATGTTCATGGGCATCTCTCTAGGTTAGGGAAGTTTTCTTCTATAATTTTGTTGAAGATACTGGCCCTTTAAATTGGAAATCTTTGCTCTTGTCTATACCTATAATCTTTAGGTTTGCTCTTCTCATTGTGTCCTGGAGTTTCTGGATGTTTTGGGTTATAAGCTTTATGCATTTTGCATTTTCTTTGACTGTTGAGTCAATGTTTTCTGTGGTACCTTCTGCACCCGAGGTTCTTTCTTCTATCTCTTGTATTCTGTTGTTGATGCTTGCATCTATGACTCCTGAATTCTTTCCAAGGTTTTCTATCTCTACAGATGTCTCACTTTGTGATTTCTTTATTGTTTCAACTTCCACTTTTAGATCCTGGATGGTTTTTTCAGTTCCTTCACTTGATTGTGTTTTTCTGTAATTCTTTAAGGGATTTTTGTGTTTCTTCTTCTTCTTCTTCTTCTTCTTCTTCTTCTTCTTCTTCTTCTTCTTCTTCTTCTTCTTCTTCCTCCTCCTCCTCTTCCTCCTTTTTTTTTTTTTTTTTTGGCTTTTTACGAGACAGGGTTTCTCTGTGTAGTCCTGGCTGTCCTGGAACTTACTCTGTAGACCAGGTTGGCCTCGAACTCAGAAATCCGCCTGCCTCTGCCTCCCAAGTGCTGGGATTACAGGCGTGCGCCACCACGCCCGGCTTTGTGTTTCTTCTTTAAGGGCTTCTCCTGTATTTCTTGTTTTTTTTTTTTTTTTTTTTTTTTTTTTGGTTTTTCGAGACAGGGTTTCTCTGTGTAGTCCTGGCTGTCCTGGAACTCACTCTGTAGACCAGGCTGGCCTCGAACTCAGAAATCCGCCTGCCTCTGCCTCCCAAGTGCTGGGATTACAGGAGTGCGCCACCACGCCCGGCTCTCTCCTGTATTTCTTTAAGGGATTTTTGTGTTTCCTCTTTAAGGGCTTTTACCTGTTGACCAATGTTCTCCTGTATTTCTTTAAGGGAGTTATTTAAGTCTTTCTTGAAGCCCTCTATCAGCATCATGAGATACGATTTTAAATCCAACTCTTGCTTTTCTGGTGTGTTGGGGTATCCGGGACTTGCTGTGGTGGGAGAACTGGGTTCTGATGTTGCCAAGTATCCTTGGTTTCTGTTGGTAGGGTTCTTGTGCTTGCCTTTCACCATCTGATTATCTCTGGTGCTAGTTGGTATTGTTGTCTCTGGCTGGAGTTTGTTCCTTCTGTGGGCCTGTAAGCCTGTGTCCTCACTCCTCTGGGCTCAGAAGTGAAAGCACTACTGGGAGATCACTCTCTCCTGGAGGGCTATGCACAGAAGGGTGTGGAGTCTTCTGGCTCCCTGGTGCCATGGCGGCGGGAAGACTTTCATCCCAGCTGCTCCACTGATCTTATGTCCTATGTGCTCCTAGCTGTTCCCCTCCAGAGAGGGAATGTTTGGTCTTGACAGCACAAGACCAACGAAGTTACCTTCTTAAGATACAAACTATCTTTGGTCTTCCTATATATCAGGACAGTACTTATGTGTTCCTGATACTGCTGCTGCCTGAGGAATTACCCCCATTTAAGTGACTATAGTACTCTAAAGTCGAGTAACTTTAATGTATTCTTTTTTTTTTTTTTTTTTTTTTTTTCGAGACAGGGTTTCTCTGTGTAGTCCTGGCTGTCCTGGAACTCACTCTGTAGACCAGGCTGGCCTCGAACTCAGAAATCCGCCTCCCAGAGTGCTGGGATTACAGGCATGCGCCACCAACGTCCGGCTTTAATGTATTCTTTAAGATACATTCTTCCATGTGAATAAGAGCTAGCACACTATTCTATTCTACATCGTAAACTTATTTGCCCCCTTTCGTGTCTCCCACTATAGAAAAACAATTGAGGAGAGCGGCAAGGTCTCGCTATGCAGTCCAGGTCCATGCATCAAACTTGGCTTTAGACACCCCATACCCTTAGAAGGAACTGAAGGAAAGGCTTCACTGCACTAAACACACAATTTACCACTGAGTTATATTGTTAGTCCTTCCTTTTTTTGACACATGGTCCTATTAAGTTTCCCAAGCAGCCCTTGAACTTCCTGAGTAGCTGAGATCAGACATGTGTCATAAGGCAAGATTAGAATAGACTCTTAGTGTCTTGCCACCTCTCCAGAGCATTCCTAGGCACAGTACCTGGCACACTATGGGTACTCAAATAATTCATGGATAGCTTAGTCAGCCTGAGTTATCCATATTAGGCTCTGATATCCAAACCTTTTGAGTTCCATGATGCTCAGAAAGTTTCAGGATGACAAGCACTTCAGATTTCGATGTTTAATCAGTTTGTACAAATATAACAAATCTGAAAAACTCTGAAATCTAAAAGCACTTTGAGACTTCAGGGCTCAAGGATTCTGATTAAGGGCTACTCACCTAAATAGCTGAGCGACTCCAGGTGGCTGTCTAATACTTAACATCTTAGTTCACTCATCTATAAATGGTCTAGGTTAGCAACTACTAATCTGTCCTGAATGTCTTAGGAATAGGTGCCAGGAGGGTAAAGGAAGGGAGAGACGGCAGGAAGGACTCAGGTCTGCGGGGACCGCCCCCCCCCCACACTCCCCAGTCACACTGCTCAGTCATCAGATCTGTTGGACTTCTGAATAAGATTTCATTTGAAGACAGAACAACAGTTTTCAAACATTCTAACGTTCACTGATGAATGAATGACCTTCTTCAGATGGAAGCCTCTGTCGAGCCAGGCGTGTGCCTGGAATATGGAGGAGTCAGTACTGCCGCCTTCAAGCCCTTCACTCCCAGTTCTGCTCGAGTGCACTTTTCAGCATCTTTGTAAATCGCCTCCTTCCCCTTTCTGCCCCCCTCTACTCCCACACCTTGACTTATTTCTCTTTACTGCACTTATGGTGTGCCCTTGATAATTTATTCTTATACCCAACATTGTTGGATCCATTTGTACAGTTATTAAAGCCAGGAAAATTTTGAATATTCTATCAGTCATCCCCAACACCACTTAGAAAAGTACCTATCGGGCGGTGGTGGCGCACGCCTTTAATCCCAGCACTTGGGAGGCAGAGGCAGGCGGATTTCTGAGTTCGAGGCCAGCCTGGTCTACAGAGTGAGTTCCAGGACAGCCAGGGCTATACAGAGAAACCCTGTATCAGAAAAAAAAAAAAAATGTTGGGTGAACCCATCAATAGAAAATAATGAAATTAATTTTGTTCTATAAATAAATAAGTAAATAAATATTAAGAGCTGAGGAGATGGCTCTGTAGATGAAAGTCTTCTCTGTTCAAGAATGGGGACCTGAGTTTGGATTCCTATGTGGATGCACTTTAACATCAGCCAGAGTGGTGGTGGTGTACACAAGATCACAGGAGCTTGCTGGCCAGCCAGTCAAGCCAAAATACAGTGAGCTCTAGGTTCAATGAGAGACCCTTTCTCAAGTGATAAGGCAGGAGAGAGGTAGTACAAGATTCATCTTCCTCTGACTTTCTTAGTGATGCACTAGTATATTCAATTACATATACATACATGTGCAAACACATATGCACATATGCACACACATAAACAAATAATATTCTGAAGGATATATAATTCCAACAGATTGTGTTTAACTGTGTTCTGCAAAATTAATGCTTAGAAAATATTAAGTTATAATTGGACATAGGCTTGCTTTCTAACTAAAATGATACATGAAATCACAGCAGAACATGTTAACTGATCATTGTAGGATCTATCAACAAAAACAGATCCTTAGGACCATTCATAAAAAGATGAAGACTACACAGTTATATATATTGCCGACCTCCTGAAGATTGTCCACACAGAGTCTTTACGTAGGAAAGTTAGAAACAGAATTTCTTTCTTCTCTCTCTCCCCTCTTATCTAAGGTGATCAAAACAATACTACCAATAAGACAGACACTCCCTTACGAATTCCTCTGTGTGTACTGGGAATCCCAGCACTTTTGAGGTGACAATATTCTAGAAGTATGCTCAACTAGAGGCTTCTTTGCTCATAAGGGCTTTGACCTTTAGTGAGTACGTTTATGAGAAATACCCAAGCTGATGAAACACGGAGAACTGCATTTCAGACACTAATCTAGCTATAGAGACAAATGTGACCCAAGGAAGAGCAGTTGTGGGGAGTCCACAGTAGAGATGTACCAATCTCTCTTAGATGGAACTTGACTTTCAATGAGATTATTGTGTAAAACTGTATAGCTACCCTGCACAGGCTCTTCCTCTTCCTGCTCCTACTGCTCACACCATGTGCCCTCCAAATGCCACTGTGTATCGGGAAGCTCACGAAGAGCTGGAAAGGATGGTGATGAAGCCAGGAGAGGAGCAATGAGCTGGCATGGGCCAAGGATGCGGAAGAGACCGAGCAGGGTGAGGATGAAGACACGGTGCCAATTGTGATGTGCCTCTCAAGGCAGATTCAGAAAGCTCATGACACTATTTCTGTACCTTGCTCCAAGTCCCTCCATGAGCTCACTGATTTGTAAGTGCCTATACCTAATTCCTTTTTACTTCTTTTCATTTTCCTAGTAGTTTTTGTTAAGTCTTACCCTATAATTTTTGCCTCCTTCTGACTTAACAATAAAAAAAGATGCTAGCCTTTATTTTAAAATACTAGAACAGGCCAGGCAGTAGCAGTGTACGCCTTTAATCCCAGCACTCAGTAGGAAGAGACAGGCAGATTTCTGAGTTTGAGGCTAGCCTGGTCTACAAAGAAAGCTGCAGGACAGCCAGGGCTACACAGAGAAACTCTGGTCCAAAAACACCCAAACAAACAAACAAACACAAACACCCAAACAACAACAACAAACTAGAACAGTAGGGTCAAATCCATTCTCAGTTTGCGTCTGCAGTTGGAATCAAGTTACTAATCATACTTTTTTCACCTTGCATGCTTCTTAGCCTCCTTCCAGGCTACCTGCTGTGTCCTTTGCATGGACTTCAGTGATGGGGCTGACTGGGGCACTGAGGAAATGAAGAAAAGGCAGACACATGTACAGAAAAGCTGGGGTCAGGTGGACTGGGCTCTGGGTTGAGAAACCACAGCACCCCAGAGGCTTAGCATGATTTTACACACACACACACACACACACACACACACACACACATAGTATATATAATAGGAAGTGGGGGTTATTGCATACAGCTGAAGAAAGAGGTGGGATTATTACATACAGATCAATAAGAAGGAGGGTTTATGGGATAAAGCTGGATCAAGGAGCTAGGCTTAGCTAATCTTGGCAGGAGCAGTCCCTGTCAACACTCAGAGGGAGAAAGCTAAGGTGTGATTTTCTGCACAAACTATCAACAGCTATATTCAGACCCATTTTCCCTGTGGTCCTTGATGGCCATGCCCACCTCAAGAGCACCCACTTCCTCAGGGCTTCCTCCACTCCACAGTCACTAAGGTAAGATCTATGTTGACCATTAGTGACCCTCAGAAAAGCTCATTATGAGACTTAAGAGTGTTTCTCAAAATAGTTTGTTCACAACCTGTGAAAGAGGTTTTTAAAAATTATTTAAAGTTATCTATTGAAGTAAAAATCTTTAAAACTTTGTTCTCTGGTGTGTGAGAGTCACTACTGAGTCTGTATGTTGTTTGCAATTTTATACTCTAATTTTAAATATTGGCTATAGATCAGTTCTACAATTACAGTTGTCATGAGTTATGAAGCCCATATTTATACACTGAGACTGAATAACCCTGTTAGCTATAAGAAAATTCCCAACCATGGTATGACCTTATATAGGATAAAATTACTTTCAGCTCTGTTGCCCCAGATTAAACCCTCTCCAACCTTTTTGTTCAAAGAGGTACAGTGCTAGGATATACAAAGAACTTGTATTGTTATAATTCAACAATAAAAAGACAGAACCTGAACAAATACAGGCAAAAGACTGAATAGACATTTCTCCAAGGAGCATATGTAAACAACAACCAGCAAATGCAAAGGTGATCAGCACTAGTTATTAGAAGAACAGAAGCTGAAACCGTCATGAGACACAACTTCACAGCGAGGAGGAGACTACAAATAAAAGCTTGGAGAATAGGGGCATATCCATGAGAAACAGTATTAGACAAAAAGAAATGAATTA
Organism: Apodemus agrarius; assembly: GCA_964023405.1. Classification (NCBI taxonomy): domain Eukaryota; kingdom Metazoa; phylum Chordata; class Mammalia; order Rodentia; family Muridae; genus Apodemus; species Apodemus agrarius. The sequence goes on along the minus strand of OZ030008.1, from coordinate 111,431,741 downwards.
TTTTAATGCATGCCACAACACAGATGACTACTGATTGAAACAGTATACTAAGTAAAATGAACCAAATATATGATTCCAATACTATGAACTAGGCTTACTAGGTGAGTTCAAATGGGCAGACAGGAGGTGAGCAGCTGCAGGGCCACCGGAAAAGGTGATGGGAATCGACTGTTAATGGGCACGGGCTTCGTTTCAGTGTTATCAAACTGTTTGGATGGTGAAACATTGTAAGAACACCAAAATCCCAATAAAGTGTATACCTTAAGAGAGAATTTTGAATTTGTGAATTATATGTGTATAATTCACATACATACACACATGACAGATAGTAAGCAAAACTGACCTAAAGATTAAAAAAAAGTTACAGTAGCTCCACATTATGATTCTATGTTGGACTTCTTGTGGAAACAGTACAGTCCAATAAGAACACCACAGATTTGAAGTAAGGTAAATGCCAGTTCAAATTATAGTTCAACTACATAGGGATTATGGGATACTGGGAATATCATTTAATGTTTCTGACCTTCCTACTACAAAAATAACACCTACTTTTGTAGGCCAAATTAGTGATAAAGTGTATTTTTAAAAGTTAGCCTCCAATATCAGTGGAGTGGGTTACTCTAGTTACTAGAGAGTTCAAAATACTGTTAGATTACCCACAGTAAAGAGTGGGCACTCTTTTAAACCAGGTCTACATTTCTAAGAGAGCTTGCTCAATGAATCTGTATAGAAAGAAAGGTGGCTAGCTGACTATAGAAATATGTTGAACAATTATGTTTAATAAATAAACATTATGCCAGATCTTGGTGAATACAACGTTGAGAAACAAATGTAGGGAACAGGGACAAAAAATACGCAAGAAACTGGGAAAGAGAGCGCGCTAAGGTTAGGATGGGGGAGGAAAGGGGCCTGAGGTGGAGAGAGGGGAGGCGGCACACGGTGGGTCGAACCAACAAATGTAGTGATCTTCTCAATTACATACTTAAAATGCTGAGGTTAGGTAAGAAAAGCATCAGTAATAATAATTTTAATGATGATGATAATAAAAATAACAATAATACTAATAAATAAATAAAAACAAAACCAACAAGCTAGAATTTTTTTGGGGCCAGGAATAAATGCCAAAGGGGTGTTCTATTGTTTCCCTGAGGTTGGTCCTAAGCCAACCACGGAGATGGTTCTTTCCTACACAGCCCATCAGATGACCCACACACCCACATGCTCTACTGACAATGCGCCATCCATGAGCTCCATAAAGGAGGAAACAGACAACGGGAAAGCAAGGCCAGTGTCATGGGAGAAAATGCTAAGCCACCGATTCTGCATCTCTGGGGCAGGAGTCGAGGAATGCTGAAGACTGAGCAGCGGCTCTCAGTCAAGCTTCTGTACTCTGAAGGGACACAGATCCCTCTCATCAGTGCAATGAGCTTCAAGACAGTGCTCGAAGCCATGGGGGATGGGGAATGAGCTATCCTAAAACAGGCAACCAGCCCACTTGGTAGCCTTTCCCTATATGTATATATAGAAAAAAACATTGGAAAATACATATAAGAATCTTAGTTATCAAAGGTTTTAGGTTATAGCTTATCTGTTTTACTGGAGATACTAAATAAAAAATAAGAATTTGGAAATAAAATGTAAGTTAATTTTTCCCCTAAAATTTTATCTTATGTGTATGGGTGTTCTGCCTGCATTGAAGCCTATGCACCCTGTACATGCATGGTGCTAGAGAGGTCAGAACTGTGGCCTTGTTGGAGGAAGTGCGCCACTTGGGGAGGCCCAGTGGCGTGTGCCTCTCTCCTCCCCCACCCCCTGCCTGCTGTCTGAGGATCCCAATGTAGAACTTCCAGCTACTGGACAGCATCATGTCTGCCTATGTATCAACATGCTCCCCACCAAGACAACAATGTGCTGAACGTCTAAAACTGTAAGTAAGCCCAAATGAAATGCTTTCTTTTATAGGAGTTGCCGTGGTCATGGAGTCTCTTCTCAGCAACTGAACAGTAGCTGTAGAACAAAGGTTAGACAGAGCAGTCATGCTGGTTACCTCATGGAGCCTTCTGAAGCCTCAGTTCATGCACATATAGACAGACAACACCTGCTGATAGGGTCAAGATGAAATGAGAAAGTAATACAATCAGACAAAATGGAAATCCTAAACACATAGTAGGCATTACTTCTGATAAAGAAAGGATGGCTTTGTTTTTTTCTAGACTCTCCAATGTTCAGACCACAATTTCTTGCATAACTGTCTCATATCTACTTGTGACCGGGTAATAATCAGGTTTATTTGAGAAGGCAAGTCACAGCACTATCAACTTCAAAAGCATCTTTCTTATTCTTCTGTTTTTCTCTCCTGAATAGAAAAATAGTGAATTGAGCTATTTCTTAAAAACGCAGGTCAAGTGTGCTGGACACCACTTGGGGGTTGTGCCATCTTCAACTACACAATGCTTGAGGTTAGTCTGATCTACATGAGACCCTGTCTCAAAAGACCCAAACCATAAAAATAAAGCCTTTTTTCTAAATATACCAATAGTGAACTTTTAAAAATTTTTTAAAAAAGGCTTTATAATTTATTTATATTTCTTATTTTATGTACATTGGTGTTCTGCATGCATGTATGTCTGTGTTAGGGTGTCAGATCTCCTGGAACTGGGATTTTGGACAGTTGTGAGCTGCCATGCATGTGCTGGGAATTGAACCCAGGTCCTTTGGAAGAACAGCCAGTGTTCTTAATCACTGATCCCCTCTCTCCAACCCCCCAAATAATGAATTATTTAAAAAGGAAACCAGGAAAAAAATTCCACTCACAACAGTTTCAAGACAAAAGAGATAAAATCCTTCGGTGTTTATTAAAAAGCCAGGTGTCTGTGATGGTGCACTCTTGAAATCCCAGTGCTGAAAGGCAGACAGATGATCGCAGGGCTGAATGGCCAATCAGCCTAGCCTACCCGCAAGCCCAGGCTCCAGGGGTTGGCTCCTGAGCAGTCACACACAAGGCTGACTTCTGGTTTCTACACAATCCCACTCACCCAACCACATCAAAAGTCCCAGCTGGGGAGAAGACTCAGGAACTGAGAATATTTGTTTTTTCTAGTACGAGACTCAATTTTGTTTCCCAGAACCCACACAGCAGCTCAGTAACTGTCTATATTGTTCCAGTTCCAAAGGATTCGGTGCCCTCTCCTGACTATTGTGGATGCCAGGCACGCACAGGGTACACATATATACATGCAGGCAAACCACTCATCAACATAAACATAACATAAAATAAATCATTTTAAAAAATGGAGAAAGGATCTCAATGTAAGACTTGAAACTTTGATGATGCTAGAAAAAAATTACATAAAATGCTTTGTGATCTAGGCAAGGACTTTCTGGAAAAAACTAATAATACAGGACTTAATTCCAACAGGCGAGTGGGGTTGCTTCAAATTAAAAGGCTTCTGCACAGCAAAGGAAACCATCCCAAGCCTAAAGAGATAGCTGACAGAAGAGGAAAAAAAAAAAAACAAAAACAAACAAACAAGAAACAAAACACCTTTTCTAACTGTCCATTCAACAGTGATTTTATATCTAGAATCTATAAAGAACTCAAACTGGGCAAAGAGTGTGGTACACACCTTTAATCCCAGAACTTGGGAGGCAGAAGCAGGCACATCTGTGAGTCTAAGGATAGCCTGGTCTAGATGATGAGTTCCAAATCAGCCAGGGCTGTAGAGTGAGGCCATCCCTCATCTCTCTCTCCACACCAGCCCCAGCCCCAGCCCCCGCTCCAGCTCTCAAGTATGCATGCACTTGAGAATTATGTGTGATCTAGATTCAAATGTATATATATCTAGAAGTGTGTGTGTGTGTGTGTGTGTGTGTGTGTGTGTGTAAAGGGTACTATGGGAGGGAAGAGGGCTTCTTAGAAGAGTTCTGAAAGGGAGAAGAAGATACTGGAATCCATGGACATGGAAGCAGAAGGGAGATGGGGCAGTGAGGGGGGAGGAAGCAAGAAGGGTGGGTGTAACTTACTCTAGTTAATGTTCTATTATTGTGAAGAGATACCATGACTGAGGCAAGTCTCATAAAGGAAAGCATTTAATTGGAGGTTTGCTTATAGTTTCAGAAGAGTTTGTTCACTGTCATCACGGCAGGGAGCAGACAGGCATGGTACTGGAGCAGTAGCTGAGAGCTTTACATCCTGATTCACAGGCAGCAGAGAGACACTGGGCCTGGTGTGGGCTTCTTAAAGCACAAAGATCACCCCCAGTGTCACACCTCTTCCAACAAGGCCACACTTCTTAATCCTTTCTAAACAGTTCATCTCCTGTGGACTAATATATGAGCCGCTGGGGTCATTTTCATTTGAACCACCACTGTGGGGAAAGGGATGAACAAGAAAGAAGTATAATAACACATGTATGAAAATGTCATGAAACCTTCACTTTATATGTGAGCATACAAAATAATTAAAATAAAATAAAAATATTGCTAAAAATACCCTTGAAGCTTCTAAAAAGAAGCTTTAAGAAATAGCCTGGAGTTACAAATATCATACAAGAAAGAGTGGGGACAAATACATAGGAAGTACACTTGGTTTTGTTCCATGTCCTGATACAGCATCACTCAGTACCATCTGCTACTGATTCTGTGCACCAAGAGTGGTTTCCTACATCCTATTCTGTTTCCATTCCTGGTGCAAAGATTTCACTCTACACAGTCCTAGGGTTTCTACTGCTGTGATAAAAACACTACAACCTAAAAGCAACTTAGGCTTATTTTACCTTAAGGTTCCACATCATAGTTTATCCCTGAGGAAAGTCAGAGCAGGAGCTCCCCATGACCTGTTCAGACTGCTTTCACCTAGCTTCCAGGACCACCTTCCCGGGGTGACACCACCCATAGTGAACAGGTTCCTCCTACACCAATCCAACAAGATGCACCAGAAGCTTGGTACAGGTTCCCTCTTCCCAAAAGACTCAAGTTTGTGGCAAGTTGACATAAAACTAGCCAGTACAACTATCCTGTCACACTGTCTCTTACTAATTTGAAAAGCAACTGCCAAAAAAAAAAAAATTGTATAGACATATATTATAATGAAATGAATATTCTTAAGTGATTTCTCTTTCTGTAACACTTCTGCTTAAAATGATAACAAGTAAGAAATGCTACGCAATTAACTTAAATTCATTTAAATTTTTTTCTCCCCAGTATAGGCATAGAACAGGTTTCCATCTTTTAATAATTCACATTATAGTCATTAAATGTACCATCTCTCCTTTGTGATCCAATAAACAATAACAAAATAACATATTGTTGCATATCTGCTTGGTAAAGATGAAAATAGCAACAATTCTCAGTACTACATGGGGTTGAGGCCAATGCACTTCCTTGAATGGCCACATGACATTATCTAGCACACTTTGTTCTTAAGGGGAAAAGAAAAAAGAATAGTACTGGAAGCCTTGGGTAAATATAATCACAAACAGAACTAGAAACTATTCATGATCTACTGAGAATAGCAGCCACACTATCACTTACTATTAACAGTGTATGTCAGATATTGTGCTAACCAAAGACAGTGTCTTTTCTTCATGAGGGTTACCCATCTACCCATAGGATTATACAGCCCACTAATACCATACAGACTTTTAGTTTGTAGAAATGCATTCTATGTTTGCACGCAATGAAATTGCCTAGCTACACTCCTCAGAATGTCCCATTGCTATGCCATGCATGACTGTGTATTTACACAGATGTGACAGAAACATTTCTTTTTAAAATTATTTTAATTTGAGGCAGAATTAACAAAGATTTAAAATGCAAATATCCTAGATCTTCAGTTTGATTAAACACACACACACACACACACACACACACACACACACACACACCCCATTTTCTCTCTCCAGTATGTTGTCTTAAGCCCCACCTGCAGTTCCCATCACTCTCTGTGCTTTCCAAACCACACAGTGTAAGGAGAAAATCATCTCCTACAAGTTGTCCTCTGACCCACACACATATCGCCCTTTCGACAGAACATAAATAAATAAACAGAAAAGTAACTGTATATATGTTTTTGTTTTTAATATGAAAAACATCCCATAATCTTTGCTTTTTGTTTTTCTTTTTAGAGTGGGCTTCTCTGTGTGGCCCCGGCTGGCCTCGAACTTACAGATGCACTTGCCTCCCGAGTGCTGGGGTTAAAGGCATAGCCATTGCTGCCTAGCTAAGATCCCATAGTTTATTTACCCATTTTACTACTGACAACTCTACATACTGTTTCCAGCTTGGGGATACTACAATGAAGTTGTTGTTCACAGCCTTGGATAATAAAAAACATCCATTTTGTTTACATACATACTAACGTGCAAAGTTGCATATGCTTAATTTGAAAGAAACCACACACTTTCTAAGGTGCCTCTGCTCTTATTTACTGCCAACAATTTGCGACTCTTCTCACTGCCCTCAAAGCCAAACAGAACAAAACATCATGAAGTTTGATTTATTCTGAGAAAGAGACAAGTATCAGAAGTACTCCTTCATCTACTATAGACTGACCCCAACCCCAAATAAGAGTCACATGAGAAATTTTAACCACAATGTACTTTGCATACTAGCACTAATAATACAAATATAGATCGGTGTAATGGCATTAAATTTGAAAGAGAAGAATTGATAGTTTATCTTTATAATGTAATATAAATATTATATTACTAATTGTTATTCAGAGAATAATGATTGGGGAAAAGGTTTATACATGTTTACTAGAGATGCAATGTAAAAACTAGTTTTGTTTTATTTTGTTTTGTTTTGTTTTGTTTTGTTTTTGAGACAAGGTTTCTTGTGTAGCCTTGGTTATTCTAGAACTAGCTCTGTGGATCATTCTGGCCTTGAATTCACAGAGATCCATCTACCTGCCTTTGCCTCCCTCCCAAGATTAAAGGCACGCACCACCACTGCCTAGCTTAAAAAATAGATTTTTAAAAATCTATTTTATCTAATTCATAGGTACAAAATACAGGCAAGGAAGGCCAACTGTATTCATAATATTTTCAAAGAGGAAAAAAGAAAAAACTGTAGTATAAAGACAAGTGAGGTTAAAAAAGTTGTTCCAAAAAACTGGCAAAGATCACAGTTATGTGCTTCCATGAAAATGTCTAAGGGAAGAACCAATGATTCAGAAAGCGATTTCAGTAGATGAATGAATGGGGTTACAGCATCCTATGTACGGCAGACAGAAAGGCTAGGTATGGCTAGGAGTAACTTGGAACTAGCAAATCACTGCAATGTTTTGTTTTGTTTTGAACACATTATTAAATGACTTCTTAAAGAAAACAATAATTTATGCCGGTAATTACATGATCTTCACTCAAATTTCAGGACCTATAAATACAATCTTGTTGGAACAGTGGTGTGCCTGCTGGCTACGTGCTGTCTATTACTGCTCTAACATTCCAAGGACAATGTTGAGAAGCTGCAGTGAACACTACCTGGTCCTCAAAGCTGAGAAGATCTCTCTCTGACTCACTGGAGAAAACAGCATTTCACCTGTGTTTTAAACCTTAGACATATCTGAACAGAACAGACTAACTCCAAGTCATCTAGATTAATGAAGACTGAAAGTGCGTGTTGATGATATGTTTGCATCACACTGCTCCCTTCAAGGCTCAGCGGATCTATGCAAAAGATGGAACTCAATGAGCCAGAGGTGGAGGCTGACTTCAAGGACACAGCAGGGCAGATGCACACGGGAGCGCAGAGACCCTGACAGCATGCACAAGGCCCACACAAGCTCAAGACAGACAAAGTCCCAGCATGGAGGAAGGGAGGTGGGCAGGAGGCCTCACCCCAGCTGAGGAACTATTGGAATTTGACAGGGAGGGCAAGTAGAGTTTTCTTCAGTGGAGAATATGATGTTAGGTGGGCAGGAAGATGAAGGAGGACCTGGGAGGAAATGGGGAAAGGAAGTGAATATGACCAAAATTCATTGTATAAAATTCTCAAAGAGCAAATAAAATATTACTCTTAAAAAAATGTTAAAATGGTGCTGGAGAGATGGCTCAGCGGTTAAGAATACTGACTGCTAGGCGTGGTGGCGCACGCCTGTAATCCCAGCACTTGGGAGGCAGAGGCAGGCGGATTTCTGAGTTCGAGGCCAGCCTGGTCTACAGAGTGAGTTCCAGGACAGCCAGTACTACACAGAGAAACCATGTCTCGAAAAACCAAAAAAAAAAAAAAAAAAAAAGATTCTGACTGCTCTTTCGAAGGTCTGAGTTCAAATCCCGGCAACCACATGGTGGCTCACAACCATCCATAATGAGATCTGAAGTCCTCTTCTGGGGTGTCTGAAGACAGCTACAGCATACTTACATATAATGATAAATAAATCTTTAGACCAGAGCAAGCAGAGGTCCTGAGTTCAATTCCTAGCAATCACATGATGGCTCACAACCATCTGTACAGTTACAGTGTACTCATATATGTAAAATAAATAAGTAAATCTTTTTAAAAGAAGTGTTAAAATAAAGGAAGAAACAATGGATTTTTGGCTGAGTGTGGTGGTGCATGCCTTTAATTCTAGCAGTTAAGACAGAGGCAGGGGCAGGGGCAGGGGTAGGGCTAGGGGCAGGTGGGTATACATAGTAAATTCTAGGCTACACATGGTTACACAGCAAGACCTTGTCTTAACCAACCAAACAAACAAAATCAGTGGGTTTTCAGTCATTTTCATTAATTCATTACTTCCTGAATTAATCGCAAAGCACAGGAAATATAAAACAAATAAGCAATCTCCCCTATTCAGAGACAGACACAAGACAACTAAGAAAGATCATATTGATGTGATAAAGGTTCCAAAGGAAACACACACAATACCGTGATAGACAGGGAGCTTAGGGGGCGACTCTAAATACCTCCTTTGAGGAAGCATTGGGAACCAGCCTTGGTGGAAGGGTATGGCAGTGCTAGAGCTGACAACATTCTTAGACATGCACAGACCCAGAAGCAGGCCAAACGAAAGGGCACTGTAAGGAGCATGCTCAGACTGCCTTCCCTGAGTCTTTCAGAGGTGTCTCCTACTACAAAGTGCTCTCGTGTAATTATGTGATATGTTCAAATGGTTCAGAAACAAAATAATAAAATAATAAAAAGCGCAGCATCATATCATCACTTAATTACTGAGCAACAGGCTTGGTTCCAGAACACTGTTTCCACTTACCATGCATATATGGCAACAGCTATATTTTTCCTAGAGTGGGAAAAACATTCTACACAATATAAAATGTACGATCCTGGTAAGTTAAAAATGTCAAATGAAATTTAAGTAGAAAGTATTGCTTAAAGTAAAATTAGGCTTTCCTTCTTTTAGTCTATAAACACAACACAACAATTAAATAAACAATAACCATAAAAGGGTAAATAATTCTAGAGACAGTAGGGTACTCTTTCATTGTACTCAGTGCAGCCTAACGCACAGCTAATGCAGGTTAATGTACCAGTTGAAGGTTGAAAAAATGATAAGCTGTAAACTCTGGAGCATGAGCTGCTGTCATCTGGGCCATGTTCCAGCATAACTTGAAAATAGAATCCATACATTTTCTAAGTTGCCTCTACAGTCTGTCTTATGCCTAAAAATAATTTTAGAGTACAAACAACTTTCTATTTAAAATTTAAGCGAGTTGAAGTAACATGAAAATCAACTATTCGGTAATCTTTTAGACATTTTTTTAAATAATCAGGCAATTCTAATTGATTTTTCCTTAAGAAATGTGAGAAAACATGATTTCCAATCTATTGAAAAGCCAGACACAGGTCTATCAAACTGTAAGGTACAGTTCAATGTAATGATTCATAGTGCCTCTAATAGGAAGATTCAGCAGTTCTCAATCGAGACCTTTATTTCTTCTCTGAATAAATGATGCCTGAAATTTTTATTCTTGTTCTAATGGAATTTCAATGGCCTTCACTGCAAATCTACTGGAAATTTTTGCATATTAAGTGGAAAAAATTAAATGATGTTAACCACATTTTAATGTGATTAAGGCTGACAGGGTCATTATTTCTGCTAATCACTCAGTTTAAAAAGCTCAAACAAAACTTTATAACAGACAAGGTTTTTAATTTTATGTATATCTTGTTGAAATTAAAAAAAAAAAAACTGTAGAAGAGGGAAAAAAAACCCCATAGAAAACACAGTCCTTGAAGAAAGGAAAACCAACGAGCAGCTCTCTGTTCACAGATGGGTTTCATTATACTTAATCTGGTGATGTAAAAACAAAAATGCAAAACAATCTCATGCCCCACATGCTCCTCTGGTCTCTTTCCTTTTAAACATGGAGTGGGTAAGAAATGTACTTTGTAGAATTTTGAGTTCTGTGTTTCCTATTTGCTGCTAAATGGAAACAAATATCATCTTTTTCCTTAGATCTTATAGCAAACTAAAAACAGAATTAATGCATAATACCGCCTCAAACAATTCTTCATGTTCTGTATTCTATTTTAATCTATTCCATACATCATGAATATTTCAGATACATAAAGATAAACTAAAGACCACTAATATAAATCTCCCTAGAAGGAGTGACACTAATTGCTATCAGCAGAATAACAAGGATTTTAATGACCAACAGTATGTACAAATAATTTGTCTTTTCTATTTTCTGGCATAAAATTTACTTTGCATACTGGTCATTCTATACTAGAAGCCAAATACCAAATTAATTCTTAAAGTTCATGGGCATATGGAGTAACTTTGGGGCTCCATTTACAAAAGGACAATGTTATTTATGATGTGACAGCACATCATAATATTCTCAAGAAAAATGAGTAGGAGCCAATCCCACATAACTTTGCAAGCATTTCAGTACTCTCCATAAGAAGTAACCTGTAGCAGGTACATAACACATACAACTACACAAGGCTGCACCGATACTCACTATCTCTTTTTGTGGGCTGTAAATCTCTTAACCAATACTGGTTGCTGAAGATTACCTTTCAATTACTAACATGGTAATTTCCATGAATGGTCTGGGGAATATAACTCATATTGAGATAAGAATGCAATGTGAGCAGCCTTAACCCAGGAGATACAGTTTTTACTGAAATAGATTTAGCTCTTAGAAGACTGATGAGAAAGTGGTTTTTGAAAAGAAACCCACACCTGGAGTTCAAGCAATCTAATTCTGTTGACTCACCTCAATCTAGTAAACTCGCACCAAATTCAATAAACTAAAAACAAACATCTCACACACAAAAAGATTAGATGCATTTTGCATTGTAGTTTCTTAAAGCAATATGAAACTATGATTATATCCAATAACAAAAGAGCAATTATAAAACTTCAGCTACTGGTGCAATACCTTATCAAAGAACAATTGTCCTTTTCATGGCAAATCACTCAACTGCATGCAAATGGAAAAATGAGTTTACCTCACTGATCACAAGCTAAGGAGACTCGAGCACCTGGCCATACCAAGTCCTCTGAAGGTAATTTATACTGACGTCTGAAAACTGCTGTTCTACTTTCATATTAAAAACCAGTAACAAACTAACTCTTCAGTAAGAAGCTCAGGCTTCTGCACACAGAAAGTGATTAAAGTCTGAGTAGATTATATAAATATCAAGAAAAGAATTCAACTTGAGTGCTGCATTGTGCCGTAATCCTTCTTGTCCACGGAAAGAATTAATATCGTTGAACTTTTTTTCGAGTGATGCCATGCACTGGTGCATCAACTAATAACCCTCCAGAATGTCTCTGCTCATCTAAGAAGAGTCCCTGCTGAATGTTCTAATGCATCTTATTGTAAGTCTTCAGCAAATACAACTTCATGTATGAGCTCATGATGTGCTCTGCTGCCGGCAAGTCGCGGGCTCTGCGGGGAGCTCTTTATCCTCCCAGCAGCCAGTCCCCCAGAGCATCCGTGCAGCTCCGGAGTTACCTGTAGATTACTTGTATTTTCTCACATCTGTGTCCAGCAATCTAAACCATGATGATAAAGGGTCATTAGGTTTTGAGTGAGGAAGGGGGTGGACTAGACAATTTGCTCTGATAAGCTCCTTGTTGGGAGCTCTCGTTTAGAATGTGAAATGTTGGAGATACACAGTTTTACACTAAAAGGGAAAAGAATGTTACTTTGCTGCACAAACAATTATAAATAGGGCAGTTTAATGCCTCACTATAGTCTGCTGACTTTCATTTTACTTAGGTGTTTCCCAATTAAAAGCATTTAAGACAAAATTTTCTGCTTTTAAAATAGAAATCTACACTCTATTAGCCACAAAGAATTCGGGTACAATTACTAAGATAACTGCTGTTTGGTGCACAGCAAAGCAATTTCCCACAGTGGGACTTACAGTTCAATTTACCAGTTGGGCAAATATTTTGTGCTCTGTAGTGGTCTAGAGAGTTAAAAGTCAGAGGTAACGTCAAGAAGTGTTATACTTGGAGAAAAGTTTCTTCAATACAAATAGATGCTTTAGATGTCAAAGCATCAAGAATATCCTAAAAAATAAATCCCCCAAATTAATACTATATATTTAAAAAGCACCACAAAACACAACTGTTAGATACATAGTGTATCACTTTTTTTCTCACTACCTAAAACAAAGGCTGAAAACTTAAAAACTCACTAAGTGTAATGTTATTTTCCTGTTTGCAATGGGTTCTAAATCATTCTAATACTTAATCATATTTTCGCAGCAATCAGCTCATAGAATGTTATAGTCTTGATTAGATTACGAAATAAGAATGCTAATTACTTAATGGTTTAGAATAATTGTGTCAAATTATAGGAATACATGTTTAAAAGTTTGTTCTACTGGCATTCTTTAAAAAACTATGCACACAGAGAGGTGAAACGGAGATCTGTATTGCTTGATGAAGATATAGTCCATTGCAGTTCTAACTTACTACTAGGTCTGATTACTCCAAGGCACTGTTATGTCTGCTTCTGAAAGGCTATTGTAGGAGAAACCAGTGACTGGTATAAATAAACTACTGCCAGCCTTAAGGAACAACGTTAAAATAACAAAAGTATGTGAATAAAAGCATACAATTTTTTTAAAATGAAACATCAAGTAGTGACTTGAGGCTTTGGGGGGGGTAGTTTAAAATGGTATTTATTTGGATTGTTTGAAGGCTTTCCAATGCTGCTGGAGGAAAAAAAAAATACTATTTTCAAGGTCATTTGCCAGCATTAAACACAAGCAAGCAATATTTTCTAACATTAAAAACAAACACAAACATTTAAAAACTCTCATTCTGTCTTTAAATACACAAATTTTCAAAAAACCCTCTCACAGTGCAGAGACATTTCCTAAAATTAAAATGGTCAGAAAATGTAACATTCTGGGAAGAAACATTAACATCCTAAGGCTCTGTGAGAACACAAATCGGTGATAATTATTCATGCACCAAGCCACTGTAAACCTAAATCATTTCTCAAGACCTGGATATGTCAGGAACTTTGACAATTATGACTGGAGCCAGGAAACTGTAGCACTGCAGAATTTCTTATGAATTTCTCCAGTTACTTTTTATAAATGCTGTCTTGGATGACAGCTTAATGTGTACCACATGCAATATTTATTCTTCTTCAGTGTCAGACTGTCTAGCCATCCCAGGGAATACAAAGAATGTCACTTATTAGGATAAAAGCACGAGGAAGGTAATCAAGGACACATGTAACATCAGCCAATCATGCCCCATTTCCACATCCTCCTCCATTCATAACAGTTCAACAATTATTTGCTTGCTGATAACTTGCTTTCAGGCTGTTTGTGTTCACCATAATGGTGGTTTGCATTTATTTTGCTCTTTAGAATTGGACACTTGCTGTGCCATACGTATTTGTCAAAACTTTATATCTTCTGTCAGAAATGGGTTAGAATATAAAATAATTTCTGTTTGTCAGGAACCACTAATACAACAATCAGTAACCCTTGATGTCAATAGGCCACTAAAATAAACTATAAAACTGCAAACCACAGCTATTAAATATTTCATAGGGAAGACAGTCCCTAAGTGATACCCTGTAAGAAAGCAGGTATTCCCAGCTGAGCCACATGCACACCTCCGGCACAGGGCTAAGAATGCCGACTAGCCTTGTTTTTCCTTTTGTCTCACTTTCCCCAGCTTATGAAGCTTACAGAACCTTCCAATCTAATTCGGTGGTCTTGAAGCTATATATTCTAAATATCCAAGTAATAAGTCACAGTAAAATATAAATATTTGACAGTCCATACATATTTTAATTAATAACATTTGAAATAAAATATCCTAGCAATACAATAATCATTCCTTGTATAATTAAAAAAGTACATAATTCCTAAGCCATATTTAGTTCAAAAGCTGTATTTACTCAGATATGGTTTTGCAGCTGTATTATAATAGCCTTTAAAAGCTCTTGCTGCAGACAACCACATGTTATCTCTGAATATAGAAAAGAAAACAAATGGTTGCTATCACTGTATTCTCTTGTTTTGTTCTCTTTTGTCTCTATTATAGGTCTGGCCTGAATTAGCTTAAAGCTCTATGATATAAGAAATGGTTATACAAACTGTTCTATATAACTCCTTAAAATATAATTGGGGGGGCACCCATTTTCAAATAATAAAGTATTCTTACAGATTTCTCTTTTGCAGTCTCTATTTAAGAACTGTCTTGTAACATAACTTGGCTATTTAATGTATTAGGTGACTTATTTAAGCTTACAGAGAACTACAACATAGCTATTGACTAGCAAAGAAAATACACAGGCCAGAGACTCAAAACTCCACTTGGTTTAGAGATGTATAGGGACAAATCTTAATCAGTGAAAACGGAGACAGAGCAAGACTTTCTAAAGGCTGCCATTCTGTGTAAGTCCTGAACATCTACAGGACAGTAAGACACAGCTCAGTATTCTGCCTAAGCAAGGACTGGATTAGGAGATTTTACTACATAATGATGAGTTTCAGGCACTAAGTAATTAGTCTACTTATATTCATACACACATGTGTGCTTTTCTTAACAGAATTAGAACTGCATAAAATCACACTTAAAATGAACCTAGTCTATCATAGAACAGTTCAACTTAGTATGTTGTACATAGTATTTCCCTTAATTCTGACAGATCTTTAAGAAAAACACTCTGACTGGTGAAGATGCCAAGGGCTGTGAGGAAGTTAACCAAATTGTGTTGTCATTCTTTCTAAATTTTGCAATTACGTGTGTTCTCTCGCAGATATGAGTTTTTGTATAATTCTCACTAGGATTTAAGCAACATAGAAAATTCTTTGCATGCTTTTTGCATTAAAATGTGCTATAATGCAAAAACATTTTAAACTTTATCTGTTCTAAATATTTACCTAGGTTTCTTAGTTTATGTCTCTATGTCTTAAGTTGTCCTCACTAACAGGTTGTATTTTGTCTTAGGAGTCTGTTAAAAAGATGAAACAGAAAAGTTCGTATCTTAAAGCCCCCAAGTGAGGTACATAATAAGCTTTTAACTAATGGTAGTTATTTCTTCCAGTCTCATTCATATTACAAAAATGAACATGTACATACATACACATATAATGCTCTTTCCAATACTGCTACATACTAAAAAAGTAATTACCCAGAGCAATACAGAAAGCATCCACTCATACTTAGTAAAAGAGACACTCAAAGACAGACAGACCTGCATCTCTATTTTTAAAGTCATTCTCTAAAGCAAACTCTTATTAATGCTGAGAATGGAAAAAATGGTCTTCTCCAGGAAGTACTACAGCAACGGCTGGTTATCTAATACCAAGTAATCAGCCCAGAAAACATACATAGAAGTTTCATTATACAAACTGAACAGTCTATATGTATTTAACAATGTATGTGTGTGTGCATGCATGCATACACACACACACACACACACACACACACACACACCAATAATTAATGGCAAATGAGAAAATGATGCCATGATTTGAAGGAGAACAAGGAGTATATGGGAACATTTATTTGAAGGGAGGAAAAGGAAGGGATAAATGATGTAATTATATTATAATCTCAAAAATAAGATAATTAAAAGATAAAATAGAAAAACAAATCCTTATTTATTTATTTATCTATCTATCTATCTATCTATCTATTTATTTATTTATTTATTTATTTTGAGGCAGGGTTTCTTTGTGTAGCTCTGGCTGTTCTGGAACTCACTTTGTAGACCAGGCTGGCCTCGAACTCAGAAATCCGCCTGCCTCTGCCTCCCAAGTGCTGGGATTAAAGGCGTGTGCCACCACTGCCGCCAAATCCTTATTATTGAAAATGTAATGACGATAGTGAATTAGCATGTAGTTACAAACTTGGGGTAGTGGTGGTGGTGGTGGTGGTGGTGGTGGTGGTGGTTTGATGGTAGAGCACTTGTTAGGAGCCCTGAGGCCTGGGTTTGATTTCAGCACTAGAAAACAAAGAAGCAACCCAGTGGTTGGAAAAAGCAGGGTTTTTTTTTTGTTTTGTTTTGTTTTGTTTGTTTGTTTGTTTTTAAGATTTATTTATTATTTTATGTGTGTTTTTGCCTGTATGTCTGTGCACCGTGGTCATGTCTGGTATCCATAGAGAACAGAGCAGAGAGCACTGGCTCCCCTGGGACTGGAGTTATAGATGGTCTGTAAGCTGCCATGGCAGTTAGGTGCTGGGAATTGAACCCAGGTCCTCTGCACAGCAACAATTACTCTTAACCACTGAGCCAACTTTCTAGCCTGAAAGCAGATGTCTTTTATTTTTTAATTTTTATTTTCTATATTCTAATGTTTACATTCCAAAGGCTTTCCCCTTTCCCAGTCCCCCCCCCATAGGTCCCATAATTCCCCCCCCCAACTATTCCCCAATCATTCCCCCCCCCCACACACACGATTTCTCTGTTCTGGGTCTACAAAACTGGATCCAATCTTTACAGGCCCAGGGTCCTCTCCTTTCTTCTTCTTGGGAGTCATTTGACTTGCTAATTGTGCCTTGAGTATTTAGGGCTTCTGGGCTCATTAATATCCACTTATCAGTGATTGCATTTCATGTGTATTCTTTTGTGATTGGGTTAGCTCACTTAGGATGATATTTTCCAGATCTAACCATTTACCTACAAATTGCATGAGTTCATTATTTTTAATTGCTGAGTAGTACTCCATTGTATAAATATACCATATTTTCTGTATCCAGCAGATGTCTTAAAAGGCGAGTAAATATATATTTTCTACATAAACAGATGATAGTCCCTGTAAAGGCTGTTAAATTGGAAGAGTTTCAGAGGTAAGTCCATAAATACGCATTTTTATGTTATTTTCAGTTGGCATTTCCTATTTGTGTTATGGTAAATTTTTTAATCTCAAAATTCTTTTCAAATCTAAAATTTGTGTGTGTATGTATCTGTGTATGTGTATACCCTGTATGTGCAGATGCCCACAGGAGCCAGAAGAAGGCGTTGGGGCCCCTGGATCTGGAGTTAAGTTGTTGAAAGCCGGGAGACATGGGAGTTAGGAACCGAACGTGGATTCTCTGGAGAAGAGCAGGTGTTTGTAACTGTGAAGCTACTTCTCCAACTATTTGTATAATGTGAATTGTTTTTTTTTTAAAGTTTTATTTATTATATACAAGTAAGTACACTCTAGCTGTCTTTAGATATCCCACAAGAGGGGGTCAGATCTCAATACAGATGGTTGTGAGCCACCATGTGGTTGCTGGGATTTGAACTCAGGACCTTCGGAAGAACAGTCAGTGCTCTTAACTGCTGAGCCATCTCTCCAGCCCATGAATTGTTTAACAAAGCTTTATCAGGATAAAATGTATAATATAGGACTGTGCCTGGCATGGGACATATTTTTCAGGTCCTTTTACCTTGGCAGCATTCCTGATGACCTGATGCTGACACTGGATGGTCTGGCCGTGAAGAACTCGAGTAGGCTCTGCAGATGAACCTCTCAGGTTGTAATGCCAACACTGCCCAGACTAGAAATTCTGGTCATCTTCCTTAATTTCCCTATCCATGTGTTTTCTTCTTCCAAAGGTGAGGATAACAGTATCTACTTTATAAGGCTATTGGGACTCAAATACAAGTGATACGTGGTTGAGTGTAGCCTGGCATGATGTCCAAACCCAGCTCAACATTAGGCATACAAATTATTTGCCATAACTTTAGTTGATGGTATTTTCTCCTGTTCTACAATTTGCTCAATCAGGCAGTAAAGAATTGTTTTTAACAGACAATGATTTGCTATTTTTAAAAAAGGGACAAGTATTTGTTTTTAAAAGTGATTTAGGAAACTTTTCCTTATCCAAAACATTAATCTACAAGAATAACCACAGAAGCTTATTTAACTTGCAATGTAGTAGAAATAATAGTTAGTGCAGACATACTTTCATATCTGTGCCCATTACTGGCACTAGTTTTTACTTCTTTTGGAAAATATGTTCATCTCAATATATAAAAACTAGCCTGTTGGATTTCTGAGTTCGAGGCCAGCCTGGTCTACAGAGTGAGTTCCAGGACAGCCAGAGCTACACAGAGAAATCTGTCTTGAAAAAAACCAAAAAAAAAAAAAAATAAAATAAAAAAAATAAATATAAATAAATAAATAAATAAATAAATAAACTAGCCTGTTATATTTTGGGGAAGTCAATACTGTGGCAACATCGATTATTTTCGATTTGGCATTTTTATACAATTTTTAGTTTTTGGTAGTATCCACAGAATTTTCTCTACATGAACTTTATAACACATGACTATGAATGGATGCTTTTGCCTCTTAGCAGTAAGGTATGCTATAATTAATAAAAGTATAAGGCAAGGCAGACTCAGCAGCAACAGAAACATATCCTAGTTCCCAGGTTTGTAGGAATTCATAATGCATCCTGTGCTTACCACCTGGTTCCAGCTATCACACATGGAACAGGCATAAATATTCAAATCAGCTGGACCTATTTCTCTCTCTCTCTCTCTCTCTCTCTCTCAGTATATGGGCATATTTTGTTATTTTTCCAACTGCCATATCTATAAAATGTGCATGATATTATTATTTATATAAGCTTCACTTTTTTTTTTTTTTTTGGTATTAACATCTTAGCAATTTCTGAGCTTCAAGTGCCTGTCACACAGCAGGAAGTTAAACAAATGATGATCTACTGTGTCTTTTGGTTTGGCATAGAAAAGCTAACCAATGACAGTAAATGTAGGAAAAAATAAAGAGTTAAATTTTAGAATACATATATTTAAAGTTTATTGAATTGCAATATCTTTAAATAAGAACCCCTAAGTTGGGCAGAAGAGACGGCTCAGCAGTTAAGAGCACAGAGGTCCTGAGTTCAATTCCCAGCAACCACATGGTGGCTCACAACCATATGTAATAAGGTCCAATGCCCTCTTCTGGTATGTCTGAAGACAGTGACAGTGTACTCATATACATTAAACAAACAAACACACATACATAAATACATACTTAAAAAAAAGAACCCCTAAGTTCTTTTACGCGGTTCTTAACTCTGTAAGATAATGAAATGCAGTCTCACCATGACTGCACTGACCACTGCCTCACACTGCCTCCTAGTTAACTCTCCCTATGATGCCCCACATATTCTCTGTTCCTGTGCAGATCCTCAGTGCGCCCTTTCTTCCTGAGGCCTTCCTACTTACATTAGCTAAGATGGCATTGCTTGTCTGCTTTGCTTTTAGTCAGTGTTCTAATAATTTCTTGACATTCAACAATAATGTCTTGTTGAATGTCTATTTCTATGAGACAATAGCCTTATGGGAATAGGTACTTTTCTACTCATAACCTACACAGGTATAAGATACACAGAAGGCATTGATAATTACTTGCTTAGAAACATAGTTGGAGTTACAACTGGTTCTGAGCCTTCCCCATTAGGGATTGAACTCTGACCCTCTGGAAGAGCACCAAGCACTCTTAACCACTGAGTCATCTTTCCATTTCACTAAATATTCTATAATGACACTTTTTATGAACTCAATGTTCTCACTGCTATAATAAAGTATTTTTTTAAAAGACAGAATGGACACCTATACAAAGTCCCAACCTTATAAATAAGGGTGAACTCAAACTTTTTTGGGGGGAGGGGGGTTCGAGACAGGGTTTCTCTGTGTAACCCTGGCTATCCTGGAACTCACTCTGTAGACCAGGCTGGCCTCGAACTCAGAAATCCACCTGCCTCTGCCTCCCAAGTGCTGGGACTACAGGCGTGCGCCACCACTGCCCGGCTGAACTCAAACTTTTTATGACAACTATCTCAGAATATTTTTTGAGCAGAAAAACTGGTTAACTAAAATGTCTCACCTAAACTGAACTGTTTGCTACAATGCAAGTTAAAAAAAGCTTTTATGGTGCACATTACACTATTAGTGTTTCTGATAGAAAGATGCTTTCTTGGAAACTTAAAAATAAGAGAACACAAAAGTTTAGGTAGTGTTACTAGTCCTGACTATAGATATGCCAATTCTACATATGCATTTTATTTTCACATATACACGCTCCTCCAATTCTAGCGAAATCAAGCACTGCCCACCTTAAGGGCAGATGGGAAGGCACACAGTGCGGGAGAAATGCCTTATTTTCAAGAACTGAGAAGGGGGAGAAGACAGGACTAGGGAAAGTCTGGTCTTATCTCCAGCCTTGCCAGAAACAGTGCTCCTAAGCTGGGTGCTCAGACTGCAAAACATTCCATGAAATGCCACTTAGGGAAATTTCTACAAACCAGAATGTGAAGACTTAGAAGCTATTGAATATCTGCAAACATTTGTTTTTGTAAATTTATAGTATTTCATTTTAAAATCATTAAATTTAAAATCATCACAATTTAGAAGCTATATAGCTTAGTAATAGAGCACATGCTTTGCGTATGCTAAGCAAAAGTGAAAGAAAGCAGAATATTCTAGCATGGGAAGGCGTGGCCCTTCAGGGAATACGCTCCATGCAGCACTCCAGAGATGGGTCCTTCATTCTTAACTTTCACTGTAAACACACACTACACACATGCAGAGAAACTGAGAGTTTTTTTTTTTAAATAACAAATTCCTAATTTATTTTTAAAACAATTTTAATGCAATCACAATTTTTAAAATTACACTAATGGAAACTAAGCAGCAACAAGACAATCATCTCAGTTACAGTCAAGCTGTCATAGAGCCATGGAGGGGATTGGCGATGCCTCTGATGACATGGGAAGCATTCGCTTCTTTACTCATGCGACAGAAGAAAAACTAAGGAACACATCCAGTATCCAGAAGATAATTCAAGACAAACAAATCCCTTTTCCTGTTACTAGATTACTTTTGAGCTCTGGGGAATTTTGTTTATATAGAATATATTTTATATGAACATTAGAATGACCTGCTCGCTATAGGATGGCTTATGTAATTTGCCTTAGTAAAAACCAAACCAAACCAAACAACAATAAAATACTGAGTAGCAGAATTGACAATATTAGTACTTGAAATTGTAATTTCTTTTTGTTTTTCTTCCTGGAGACAGTCTTCCCATGTTTCTCTGGCTGGCCTTTGATGCAGAGACCCACCTCTGCCTCTGTCTCTCTAGTTCTAGGATTAAAGGTATCTGCCACACCTGGCAAAACAATGTTTTACTTAATAAATCAAACTTATTGATGAAAGCCATCCCATCATTTAGAACTAAAGCATATTCTCAGACTTTCTGAAAGTCCATTTTTCTTACAAGATATGTTATTAATGGTATAGAGCATTTTAGACAAGCCTTCAAAAAGTCTGGTGAACTATAACTCTAAATGTGAGTTCTGTAACTAGAGAATGTGTAGCACGAGGACAAAGGTCGGAGAAAGTAATACTAGTAATACTTTCTCTTTTCCTGCACAGACAGGGCCTAATGGACAAACTACTGAAACAGTCGACACTAGCCTTCTCCTTCACGCTGTCACAGGCGAACATGTACACCATCCAAGATGCCATTCGAGTCACACAATTCCACAAGTCTTAAATTTTCTGAACGTCAAAATTCTCCTCAACTTCTGCCAGCCACTAGTCAGATTCCATTTTTTATTATTTTTACTGTGTTTTAGTATACATGGGTCTTTGCATAAATAAATCATTTGAGAGAATTCTATAAAACACTTGGCTGTTTTTAAACAGGGCTTAAACCATTTATTCTCTTGAAGCTAGAAAAAAAATTATGAAATGCTTGCTGTTTATAGAGAAAGAACTTCATCCTATACATTTGATGAATTATATCACCCTTTGGAAACTACAACTGATGCTCCTAGCATCTCATCTTTTCATTAGTGACCTTCCCCACAAATAGAAATAATGAGCCAGGGCTGCAGAGACGGCTCAGCGGTTAAGAGCACTGACTCCTCCTCCAGAGGTTCTGAGTTCAATTCCCAGCAAATACATAGTGGCTCACACCCATCTGTAATGGGATCCAGTGCCCTCTTCTGGAGTGCCTGAAGACAGCTGCAGTGTGCTCATATAAACAAACAAACAAACAAATCTTTTAAAAACAAGAAATAACGAGCCATAAATCACACTGAACAAAATGTGAACATGCTTTCACATATGCATTTATTGTGGGGCAATAGTCTCCTCTTTACAAAGAAAGATATGCTTCTATAATTATTGTCCTCATGATGGGTACTAGTATACTATTCCCCCTTTTTAAGAATTTGAAATTGCTGAAAGAGTAACCAAAAACCAATTAATGAAAATCAAACAGAAGTCAAGCTTATTCATACATAATTCCTGGGCTTGAAAGGTTGAAGCAAGAGGATTGCTTCAAGTTCAAGGCTAATCTTGGCTTCCTCAAAGAACAACCACCACAAACAAAACAAAACAAACCCGGAAATTCACAAATATTATTACATGAAAATGCACACATACATGTAAAAGTATGGTTTAGAGGCTGGTGAGGAGGCTCAATGGGTAAAGACACTTGCCACCAGCCTGAATATCCTGAATTCCACGCCAGGATTCATATAGTGGAAGGAGAGAACCTAAGCTGTCCTCTGATGACCACAAGCATGCCCTGGAATGTACCTATATATGCAAATGGACCAATTATATTTATATGAAATATAATTCAGTAAAGTAAGAAAATATTAAATCTATTACATGATTTTTTTCCCCACATCAGTTACACAATATATATCATTCTGAAGTTATTTTTGGTTTTGAAACAAACATCAAATAATAACAAAAGCAGAAAGTTGGGCAGAAAAAACCTGAATCAATGACTGGTGTGGTGGAGCACACCTTCAATCCTAGAGCTGGGGAGGCAGAGGCAGGTGGATCTCTGAGTTTGGGGCCAGCCTGGTCTATAAGCAAGTTCCAAGAAAGCCAGGATTATACAGAGAAACAATGTCATGAAAAGCTAAAAATCGAAACAAAACGAAACAAAAATAAAAAACTTGAATTATACATAATATGTATCCAGTTTAATAATAAATATGTATCCAGTTTAATAATAAAGCTTTTGTGAATTTAAAATTTTGTGATCTTGACATAGTCTGATTGTTCTAAAGCTTGAAAAAGATTCTCAAATATTTGTCTATGAATCTTGAAACAATTTCATTATTTAAAATGACTCACTTATTAACCAAGATGTATGTAAAAAGTGTGCATGTTTTAAATTCTATTTGTATTTCTAGATGAACATCTATGTTTACAAAAAGACATGACCTAACTGTACTTATCAATAAAGAATGGTAAAGATAGGGGAACACATGAAAGAAACATAATTGGTAGCTCTTAGGTTTGTAAAAATATCTAAAATTAGTTTGTTCTACTGATTCTATAATTGGACAGCATACATTACTAACAGAGCAGCAAAGGTACAAAGATTGAAATGTAAACCTCCAATTAAGCAGTAGGTTGACAGTTTGAATGTCCCATACCTGCTTGACACCATGACTCACTAAGCAATCTAAAATGAAAATTAACACTGGGTATAATCTTGCTTGTAACAACTGATCATGTTTAGAAAATGAAGTGTTCAAAGATCATTAGCAACCACCAAAATCAACAAAAATTTCCACCTAGTTTTATTCATTCATTTGTATACTAACATTGTTTCCTCTAGATTCTTTTAAAGTATCTTGATTACTGTCATCTGATCATAAGACAGCTATAGCCAGCCTGGCTGCCACACCAGCCTCTCTTCAGGACTCAGGACTTACCCATCCATCAATGAACTAATGAATTTAGTACTGTTAACACACTGGAAGGTCAGACTCGTCTAGCTTTTACCTTTCAAAAGGTCAGTATATCTCTAGTTCGTATACAATTACCAAAACAGTAACAAATTCTGTTTAAGACACTTTATTGCTCCAAATGCATTTACTCTCATTTTGTAACAAAGCTAAACAAAATATAGAATTAAAAAATACCACACTACCATTTAAAGAGAATTTTAGCCAGTAACCAAAAATGTTTATTGCTCTAGAAATGAGACCTGAAATATAGTCTTCCTCTTGGGGTCAAAGTCACAGACCTTTCTTGATCTTTTCTAACCACCAAAAATAGTTTTCTACATCTAAAACAAGGAGGGAGGGAGGGAAGGAAGGAGAAGGGAGGGAGGGAGAAAGAGAGAGAGAGAGAGAGAGAGAGAGAGAGAGAGAGAGAGAGAGAGAGAGAGAGTATGTGTGTGTATTACTTCTTTTCCTCTTGGAGCTGTAGACAACCCCAGACCTTGCACAAGTTAGGCAAGTGCTTCACTCCCTAGCAGTTCCCAACTCTTCAGAGCACATTCATTACCACTTCCCACATCAGTCCTATTTGCTACAGTAATATTACATGTTAACCTTAAAACAAGTTTTTTTCTGCAAGGCAGGTAAAGGAGCAACTGATGCAAATGGGGCTTAGATACAAACACTACCCAAAACCGAGATGCTAACAGAAGCAAATGGATTTAGGAATTAAAATGAATTTTAACTATTTACATTTGCTTGAAGTATTATACATGATGAAAACCTAGTGTGTATATCTTTCATAATAAAAACTCACTCTGTGCTTTAACATGAAGGCGGTGTGACATAAACAGAGGATCTGAGGCCGCAGCAGAGCGGCTGAATGGAAGGGAAGTGGCAATCTCTCTGGCTCCAGTCGATGCCATTCCCTATCACACAGCGTTTCCCACTCATAAATACATGACAAATACTTCCTCAATCATGGTTTATGAGCAGGGATGCACAGGGGGTAGTCAATGGCTAGCTTGAGGGAAAATAGGAACAGCAGGCGGCAGAAACTGTACAGAAAATGGCTATGTGGTAAATTCTCTTCTGGAACATCACTCAGTTACCCAGTCTTTGATCTTTCAGCTACAATTACACTAACTTCCACAAGACCTGGACACCTCCCCCCAACACACATATCCCAACATCAGATCATTAGCTATACATAGAACCTACAAAAATTTGGTTTTATAAATAGAACCATTCATACATTTATGTTGTTACAAATTAAAATTTGTTCTTTAGACGAGCAGTTTCAATGGCTTTAACATCATCACAACTGGTCTCACAAGAAACACGGGGTGTCTGGCGACAGCTAAATCACAGACTGGCGTCTCCTAAGCAGTCTGTCTACCATTAGGGTCTGGGAAATGGTATTTACTATACAATTAGAGCCAGGGAGTTCTACCTGTAATCATCGAAATACAGGTGTGAGAAGCCCCTTTGGGCAAGGAAACTGGCTCATCCCTTTTCATGTAAACTTTGATGTCTGTATTGTTTTACCCAGCCTCAGGAAAAGTTACCATTCATACTTCTGTGAGAAGATTTATTAACCAAAGTCAAATAATAAATTTTAAAATTCTTTCTTAAAGCAAACAATTTTTGGCATATTAATCATCAGATTTATTAGAGTTTGAAACAAGATGGACTGATTATAGCTTAAGGTTAATTACTTTTTGAAGGACAATGACCAGTCTGAACTACATTTTTATGCTAAATTATTCTTTCTAGAACATTGCCAATAAAGAGGTTAAACTCAGCTTCCTATCAGGGACACAAAATGTCTTACAGTAATATCAACAGGGCATTTTTAGTTGCAGTAATTTCACAGAATTTATTCTAATGATTTATTGGAGTTAACCATCTGACATTAATTATTGTTTTGGCTTCCAGTCTATGAATGTTTATTTTTCAGTTTAAAGCCTTCTCACTCTTTGATATCATATGGAAATGAGAATTTTTAATGGAAAATTGAAACCATGTGCATCTAAGTACTTAATGAAGTACAGGGAGAAACCGACAATATATTTTAGGAGAATTCAGATCCTTTTCTTTGTATAGTTTTGATTTGTTTCTATGACTCAATAGTATAAAATGTTGAGGGTCTGGTGAGGCAGGTCAAAATGAGCACTATGCCAAAAGCCGCCATGGCCACACCAACACAAGAACAGGCTCTGAATTTTAAGGAAGGATAACAAATCTTGCATATTTTAGTGACATTTTAGAATGGCAACATACAAATGTAACTTTTACCTTAATATACTTGGGAAATTTCAAGCCAGAATATCTCCACCTTTTCCACACCTAGGTTTTGTGTGTCCCTCTCCCTCTCCCTCTCTCCTCTCTAGCCCAACTATTCAATCAGGTTTTTAAAATTTATATCCAGTTGCAATCCCTAATAGAGGTTTTTAAGGTCACCTGCAGTCTCAATGTGGCTACAAATTCTGTTTAAGACACTTTATTGCTCCAAATGCATTTACTCTCATTTTGTAACAAAGCTAAACAAAATATTTTAAAAACTTAAATTTGATAAGCAAATACGTATGATTCAAATTTTCCTAATTTAATTCAGTTTGTAATGTTCTCTTAGTGTAAATCATTTAGGAGACTTACCTTTTAAATGTAACATGAAACAAAACTTTCTAATTTTTAACATTTTATAAGTAAAAGCTATTAAAATCAAACACATTATACAAACATATACACATACCTATATGCTTTGTGTTAGATATATGTGGGTATATCCAGAAAAGAAAAACTTACCATTTGTTTTTCTTTCTTATATAGTCTTTTTCAGAAAGATTCACCAAGTAGACCATTGGTTTTGAAGTCAAAAATAAGTGTTTATTCAACACTTCAATCTAGAGTAGGAGACAGAGAAAGAACCCTTTTTAAAAACTTAGTAAATATGGAGTAAAACAGTGAATAATTTGAACATAAACATTCTTTGAGTAAACATTTTCATTTTTATAATCTTTTTGTTTATAAAGGGTTAGATGTTATGAAATATTTAAAGTGGGAGACTGGAAAAGGGAAAAATAAGCTTAAAAATTTACACCGACTGACAGAAATAAAATTAACTATAAAATACTAAGTATAAGATACTAAGCAGCCCAATTTGCTTTCTAAGCAATCAGAGCACAGGCAGTAACAGACACAGTTAGTTACACGTACCTCTTTGTCATTCCAGTCGTGATAGAAGCGAACAGGTTTCTTTTGATCTATAACCCAAGACTTGACTTTGCACATTATGTCCTGCACACAATCAAGCAAAAAGTAAATACTAGATGAGCAGTAAGCACTGGACACTGAGTGCTAAAAGTTTCAAGACCTCAAAATAAAGATAACTCTTGTAATGAATAGAAATACAATTTTTGTATCTCAAATGAAAACTGGTGAAACAGTGATGATGCATTAAATTTTTAGTGTACAAAGTCAGCAAAATTAGTTAACACAACAATATGAAAAACTGCAAGACAACTCAATCACATCAAAGATAGAATTTCAGTCAATGTTATCTAGTGATGTCACAGGCTATTATGAAATGGAGTATCCTGAAGAGAGAGTAAAGTACAGTTTTTCCTTGAAAATATAAACAAAATAACTAATTTAAACCTATGACTGATTATTTACTACAAAATATTAAATGAACTGACCCAAACCTTTTCTCTTCTGAATTAATTTTTTTTGCAAACCCCTTCTCCCTGTCACTTCTCCACTGCTCCCCCCCACCCCAACCTGCCAAAGCCTCCATTACACAATGGCAAGAGCCCTGCACTGGTGACCTCCAACCAGCTGCATTCACTTTCAGAACATCTCTCTCTGCTGGAAATCTAAAGGCCTTTTAGTTAGCAAGCTAGTGTGCATTCAGAAGGAGGAACTGCGGGAAGAGGCCGCCCGGCTTTGTTTCTCTGGCCTTTCTTCACAGAAAGATTAATCATCTGTGAAATGGAAACGCCAAACAGCAAGTGACACAAACTGAACCCTTCAAGCCTTTCCTCATCAGTTCTGTGGGTCTGAATCTAAAAGCTGCGTGTGGCAAGGGTCTCCTTACAGGCAGGTGTTAATAAAAGGCTCTCAGGGCTGAAAGGTCAAACTGAGCTCTTCCAGAAGAGGCATATTTGAGATTCATCTGGGCCTTCTGTTTTGGGGAAATTTTTTTGTTTTGTTTTTGTTTATGGACCTGCTTTAAATATTCATTTCTTAAAATTTGTTGCAACACAATTATTAGTAGTAGATTTTGAGAGAATTTTTATATTACTATGACCAGTTATTCTCTTATAAGTGTCCATTTGTATAATTATCTCTATATTTAGTATACCTTCTTTGCAAATCTTACTGTTACCAAGAAGAAAAATAAAGAAAAGGCCCAGTGTCCTTAGATCCTGATTTGAAGCCCCCCAGGGAAAGGACTTCCCATGGATTTTAACAAGGAAGGGGCAAGACGAAAACTTTTAATGAAATTGAACATGTTCTGCTTAAGAATAATCACTTTTACTCTTCTATAACTGAATTTCACTCATAAATGTTTAAAAGTGGCTAATGTAACACCATTTCCTACAAGGAGAAGATCAAAGTGCTATATTACAAATGCATTATGATTAAAAAAGCCCTGTGCAGCCTTGCTATTAACTGTTCTTTAAACCCTAAAAGGCTTCCCATAGATCTCACTTGGCACTGCATATACAACCTTTGACAAGTAATGTAGACCATTTTTATTCATTGCCTAAAATTGTAGGCAATTATGTGCGTCACACTGGCCACCTGCAAATCCTGAATGCCTGCTGCAGTTGTCAGTGCAAAAAACTAATGTCGGAGGGGATTAATCTAGGGGGAGAGAGTCCTCTTTAATGGCTCCAGCAGGTGAAATGGCCCAGCTGGTTACTATGATGAGTGGCCGGAACAGCTTATGTAGAGACATGCAACAAGATTATACAAAAGAAGAAAACAGAGGTACCATCTTATACTACCTTCCATTCATCCTTTTCAGTTAAAAAAAAAAGAAAAAAAAAAAAGAAAATAGACAAAAGAAAGCCAATTCAAAAATAAGAAAGGGAATTAAATTTTAATCATATAACAAGTATAAAATACGTTTGTGACAATACACATTTTCACAAAGCCGGAAGGCCTCAGTGAGTGCTCATCTCTAGTGAAGGAATTTCAAGGTTTCTCTCCATTTACAAGCAACTAGATGCTTGCTTCCGACACAGAGGCCACATCACAGAGGCCGCATCACAGAGGCATTTTGGCATCTGTTTTCAAGTTTTTCTTTCAGACTATAAACTAGGAACACTGCAGTATCCTAGTCATATGTAAAGTCCACCAACAGTATTTTCCTTAGAAGCTACAGTTATGTGTTAGATTACTGAAAGATGCCATTTTTATCTAAGATTATCTCATATAAATAATCAGTAGATGCTATATTTTCAGTGTGTTCTTTTCTTATATAAAAGAAAAATTAATTCTAGTAAAAAATTAAAATCCTATAGCTGATCTGAAAAACATCTAATTGGAGCAAAAAGAGGTTATTTGGATAAAATGCATGATAGGCTAAGTAACTGTTTCCCTTATATAAGCATATATAAGCATACATATTAATAGATATAAAAATGAGCAATAAAATTTCCACTTAAATACATTTAGTTAGCTGAAAAATATATACTTTGCCAATTTTCGGCAAATGAGCACAAATGAGTAAAAGAATTACTAATCTCTCCATGTTAATCTTTAATGCATTTTAGTCATTTTGAGATTTCATATTACTTTGTTAAGATTTCTATTTTTGCGTGTGAGTTTATGTCTGCCATATGTGTGCAGGTGCCTACAGAGGGCAGAAGAGGGCGTCGGATCTCCTGGATCCAGCAGTTGTGAGCCTCCTAATGTCTGTGCTGGGACTGAATTCAAGTACTCTGGGAGAGCAGCAAATATTCTTAACCACGTCTTTCTCACCCTTGAGATTTCATTTTTCTTATTTATATGAGTGTTTTGTCTGCATGTATGTCTGAGTGCTATGTTTGTGTCTGGTGTCCATGGAGGTCAGAAGAGGACATCAGATACTTTGGAACTAGAGTTACAGATGGTTCTGAGTCACCACGGTAGGTGCCAAAAACAGACCTCAATCCTCTGTAAGCACAGTCAGTGCTCTTAACCACTGAGCCATCTCTGCCACCCAAGATCTTATACATTATAAAGAAATGCAGATTTTGGAAAATAAACCTGGACTGCTTACGTACTCACCTAACATTACTAACCCAGATCTCTGCGATCTCTCAGACACTAAGCCACCAACCAGGGAGCAGATAGGAGCTGGCCTGAGGCCCCCGCCACATATACAGCAGAGGACTGCCTGATCTAGCTTCAGTAGAAGATGCACCTAACCTTTGAGAGACTTGAGGCTCTAGGGAGTGGGGAGGCCTCGTGGTGGTGGTGGTGGTGGTGGGGACATCCTCTTGGAGACAGGGGTAGGGGCGGGGGATGGGATGAGGAACTGTGGTAGGGGGGGCAGCGACTGGACTGTAAAAAAAAAATAAAAAATATGAAAAAATATATTCTGTGTATTATAAAGGATAAACCTGTCTGAATTGTGTAGTAGTTTGTAGTTTTATGGGTATACTAATCTTAGATCTAACAATCTAATGCTTAAGTATGGAAACAAATCCTGGGTGTACTGTTCCTGATGGAAAGGGCCAAGGCTTCTCAGGAGAAGTGGAGCTGAAGCTCAGAGGCAATGACTAGTGTACACAGGACCCTGAGTTTGAGCAGACACACTTCACTAGAGACAATGGGGGAGGTGGGAGAGACAGTGCTGTTGCACTTGGGTGTAGATACACTACCGGCATATGTTTGAAAAACCAAGGGGAATCAGCCAGGAATTAAATATACTCATTTGCTCAAAGGCTAGATGAAGGCTAGGGACACAAACTTAGAATTTATCTATATTTAGACAATTCTACCCACAGAAAGGTATGCAACTACATAAAGAAGAGCTGTTATGATTTAAATGTGAAACATCTCCCACAGGCTAACGCCTGTAAACACCTGGTTCTCAGCCCACCAGTGTGACTGTGGGACTATGAGAGGGTGGAGCCTAGCTGGGAGCTGTGGGTCATCAGGAGAAGATCTTACAGCTTTATGGCCCAGACGTGCTTCCTGTCCCCTACCTCCTTCCTGCTGCACACAGCCGGAAGTAAGTAGCCTTCACTCCTGCCAGGGGGGCCTGGAGCTGCTCCTGTTGCCACACCACACCCTTACGACAGAACTCAAAGTCTTAAAGTTGTTTCTTCTCAGGGTATTGGCTAAAGCAGCAAGAAAAGTAATCAGTACACAAAACTGCCTCACCACGTGATTCCTAAGTATTTGAAATGAGGAAGAGTTCAGAGCTGCAGGCTAAAGCAGGGATCCCAAGACTTTGCCATTAATGACGTCATCATATCTGAGCAAATGTTAATGGCCCTGTGCATAGAGGTTTACGGAATATGCAAACGAACCAAGCACTTACTGATAATAAATTATAAAAATTTTATTTTAAAACCATTTTTGAATGCATATATTACCATTTACTAGAAACTAGAGCAACTTGCATACTATGAGATGGGTGTTCACATAAGAAACTAAACGCTGGCTGAATATCTGATACTGCTGAGTGTACAGTGTTTTTCAGAGTTGACTGTCAATTCTGAGAAGGCCCTTCACAAAAATACAAGTACAAGATGGAAGAAGTATCTATAGGGCCATTTCAGATATTGTTAAAAATTCTTTCTTAATTCCAAGCCCAAACTTTTCATTTAATAAAAAACAAAACCGAAAACAAACAAAAAACTAAAAAAACAAAACAAACAAACAAAAAAACCTTTCAGCCAGCCAGCTAAATAATTTAAAATCAAGCAGGTTGATGCTGTCAGAAACACCTTGTATTTATTACATGTTTAATCATGAATTAATAATTGGTTGCCACACACTTAAAATCCTCTTTAAGGTTGCCACATTCTTCACGATCTTCAGTCATGAGGGTTGTGAGTCACAGATTAGTCAGGCCCACACAAGAGTGGTAGAGGCTGATGGGCCTTTTTGAGTTCGAGGGCAGCCCAGTCTACAGAGCTAGTTACAGAACAGCAAAGGCATATAGAATCCCTATCTCAAAAAACCAAGTCATCATCTTCGTCCTCCTCACGATCACTGTCATCATCCGTGACTACATAACCCTGGGATCCGTAACTAGACCTTAATGGGCCGTTCTGGTGGAAGGAAGACCGCACAGCTGGTAAAAGTGAACAACAAACATTGTGCGATTCAGATTAGACAAAGAAACCAAAATCTACTGTAAACTAAACTTTACTGGCTAAAGGTCGGGTCTGACAGAGACTTTCTCCTAGCTCTTAAAAACTTGAGTTAGGCTGAATTCAGGTAAGTCAGCTTCAGGTTTGGTTGGTGGAAAATGGTAAGAATTCCTGTCTGTCGACATTTATCTTGGTCTTTGGAGTTGGGGGCAAGGTAAAATGGTAGAGGTAAGGAATGCATGGAATAATAGAGTGAGCAAGAGTAACAGGTTTGAGTAGCATAGGGAAACAGCTGCAGCAGAGCAGAGCAGAGAGAGAAGCAAGAATCTGCTAAGGGCCCATGGGAGATCATATGCACAGGAATGTCTAATTAAAAATCTTTTCTGGCCAGGCAGTGGTGGCGCACGCCTGTAATTCCAGCACTCTGGGAGACAGAGGGAGGCGGATTTCTGAGTTCAAGGCCAGCTTGGTCTACAGAGTGAGTTCCAGGACAGCCAGGGCTACACAGAGAAACCCTGTCTCAAAAAACCAAAAAAAAAAAAAACACAAAAAAACAACAACAAAAAA
Organism: Apodemus agrarius; assembly: GCA_964023405.1. Lineage (NCBI taxonomy): Eukaryota > Metazoa > Chordata > Mammalia > Rodentia > Muridae > Apodemus > Apodemus agrarius. The sequence goes on along the minus strand of OZ030008.1, from coordinate 111,398,693 downwards.
AACCTCCAAAAAAAATCTTTTCTGTGTTTGGCAGGTTATTGGGAAAGAAAAGGTGTGTACGCATATTTCATTTTTGTATATGTATAGGATGTGTGTGAGCATCTATGTGGAGGTCAGAGGTCTGTATATTCCGTCATTGCTCTCCGCCACCAAACACAGCTGTCATATCAGTGCTGGGGATCCAAACTCAAGTCCTCAAGTCTGCCCAGGAGGCATTTGACAAGCCAGGTTATCTCCCCAGCCACGATCTCTCAGCTATTATTTATTGTTTATCTATAACAGTTCTTAGGATGTAGACTAGGCTAGCCTCAGCTTGTGATTGCCCTGCCCCTATTGCCCGTGTGCTGGAAGCACTGATGTGAGCTACCATGCCTCTGGTTTTTATTTTTAACTTTTCCTGCTGTTTTTGAGACAGGGTCTCACTATGTACTCTACATAGCCTTGAACTACTGGAGCTGCAGGCACCAGGAAGCCCAGCTGTGGAGCCATTATTTTTGATGCCTATACATCCTAGGCAAGTGATCTACTATTGGTATATAACAGTGACATTATCTAGCCTTTTCTATCCGTTCTTAGAATTTACTTCTGTCTTACATGCTATACAAACTGATGATCCTAAATCAGTCCAATCTCTGCTTTATCTTGGGAGGACACAAACACCTTTGCACTTCCCAACTTCTATCCTCAAACTAAGAACAGGGTGCACCGAAACTCATACCATTTATGCAACATACTACACACACACCATCCACCATGCTACTGGACTCCTAATCCTTTTCCAAAGCAACGTGGCTCAGTCCACAGCTTCTGTTGAGGTTAATCCTTCCCAAGATAGTCTCTAGTGGGCATCTGACCCAATGCAGTGGTGTCCTGCAAGAGTGCTACCAAGATGGGAGTAAAGGCAATGTGATGCTCAGGCTCACGAATCTGGAATATATATAAAACATAGAAACCACTTGAAAAAATACAGAAAGAACACAAATAAACCCTGAAATTAAGTAAGCTTAATTAGGCATAAACTGTAAAACAAAAAAAGCAAAAGTCAGAAATAATATATAAGGCAAGATGTAAATCTCAGCAGCAATAGAAGGAAGGTATGTTCTTTGTGGTGCAGAGAAACAGCACATCTGGTCTATGAGTGACAAAGAGAGGTGCACACTGCAGAGTCCTGGAGCTCTGGCACAGCGTACAATCCAAGACCAAAGGGAATATGACTATACAACAAACTGCTCTCAAATATTTTCTTATTTCCTTGCATTTATTGCCTAGTATTTTAAAAATAAAATCCCATTTCTTAAAATAGTATTGAGCTGAACCTGTTCCTTACAAATAAAAGCTTCAATTTAAAAGTAAAATAAAATTTCTGAGAGTAAATGACATAGAAGTTTTTCATCTCTAGCAATTTTTAGCTCTATGTTCATATGCTTATATGACCAAATATGAATTCATTTTATTCTCTAAAATGTAACAATAGTTCTTTGCTAAAAATGACTGTAAATTAAGCAAAATATAGTGTTACGAAGATTATTTGATCAACTGTAGTCAGTTATGCAGAGGTTCTCATGCAAAAAGCAAAAACTAGCTCACCCCTTAACCTTTTCCAATTCTGCTTAAAAGCATCAGTGTTCACACCCTCCTCAGTGTGTAGAATTACTTCTGTACCCACGAAGTAGTGCAATCTACTACAGTGTGGTGGTCTAAATGAGAACGGCCACCGGAAGCTCATGGATTTGAATGCTCAGTCCCCAGGTGGTGGAATGGTTTTGGGAGGGATTAGGAGGTGTGGCCTTGTTGGCTTTGTTGTTGTTGTTGTTGTTGTTGTTTGTTTTTCGAGACAGGGTTTCTCTGTGTAGACCTGGCTGTCCTGGAACTCACTCTGTAGACCAGGCTGGCCTCGAACTCAGAAATCCGCCTGCCTCTGCCTCCCAAGTGCTGGGATTACAAGCATGCACCACCATGCCCGGCTCCTTGTTGGCTTTTAAAACCCACACCGGTTAGTCTCCCTGCCTTGAAGCTGTTCTAGAGGAGATGTGAGCTATCAGCTATAGCTCCTGAACCATGCTTGCCTACAACCATATTCTGCCATGATGATCATGAATTAACTCTCTGAAACTGTGAACAAGGCCCCAATTAAATATTTTCTTTTATAAGTTGCCTTAGTCATGATGTCACTTCATGGCAATAGAAAAGAAAGACATAAAGTTTGAGTACCACATTGATATTATCATATCAAATTGAGAATTTTATCATTCTCATTTTAAAACTTTTATCTTTTAAAACCTTTTGAATATATATTATATACTTTTGAATTTATATATTATTTGGATGTACACATTAAATGTTATGTACATTCAAATAAGAAATCATAATTATCTACATTCCTGATTAATACACATTTTTTTCAAAAAGGGTGTGTGTGTACACATGTATGTAAGTGCCTGCAGAAGTTAGAAGAGGGTGCTGGATCCCGACAAGGTGGCATTATAAGTTGTAAGCTGCTGGACATGAATGTTGGGAACTGAACTTAAGTCTTCTGAAAGAGCAATAAGCATTCTTAATAACTCAGTCATCTCTCCAGTCCTCATCACTCTTCTCTGTGTGTGTTTATGTTCATGTATGTGCAGACACATACGTATGTGCTTATGTAAGTGTTCATGTGATGGCCAGAGGACAAACTCAGTATAATTCCTCAGGAGTCTCTCACTGGCCTACTAGGAGCTTATGTACCTAGTAGGCTGGACTGGTTGGCCAGTAGCTCAAAGGAACTGTGCTGCTTCCATCTCTCTAGTGCAGGGGATATAAATGTGCCAGAGCACCTGCTTTTTTATGTGGCTTCTGGGGATCAAACGCAGGACCTCTTATAAGCATTTTGCCAACTGAACTATCTTCCCCAGTCTATGCATCATGAAGTTTTAAACTGATTGATCTACTTAAGTGTTTATTTAACTTTAAGGTTTTCTTTCTATAAATTTACTTTATAATAGCTATAAAGAGTCTAGAGCAGTGGCTCAGAGGTTAATAGTACTTGCTACTCTTACAGAGAACTTGAGTTCAGTTCCCACTAATACACTGCTCACACTTAGTTACAGGCAGTTCTGAGACTTTCTTCAGGCCTTTATAGGTACCAGGCACTCACATATTACACATACATGTAAGCATGTACTCATACATACACATAAATAAGTACATAAATAAAAGTAGAAGTTTACCTAAGCATATGATATTCTTAATGCATTATTTTTAATGGAATAAGCCACAGAAAAGAATAAAAACCATACAATTCTACTTTATAAGACATCTAGCATAGGCAAATCTTTGGAGACAGAAAGGAAAACAAAAGTTACCAGGAGCAGGGCTAAGACAGGGTTTCTCTGTGTAGCCCGGGCTGTCCTGGGGCTCACTCAGCAGACCATGATGGCCTCCAACTCACACAGATCTTCCTGCCTCTGCCTCCCAAATCCTGGAACTAAAGGCATGGACCACCACCACTGCCCAGTAGAAAGACATTGTTTAAGACCACAGAATTTCTTTCACTCTGAGTTTATGAAAACTCAAGTGAGGACTGCTTAACACCACTGAATTATATACCTAAAATTGGTTAATGGCGAATGCTATATTATGTATAATTTACCATGCTAAATGCCATTTTTAGAGCAGGAATCTTCTGCTTTAGCACTTATCTTAATGGATAACTAAGACATTGACTGTGGGGCAAGACGGTACATGCCCGCAAGCACTCTACTATTAAGCATCATCCCTACCCACAGAAATGGTATTTTTGTGTCCTTAGTACTGTTTTTCAACATACTTTATATATTTTACTAATTCATTGATAATTCATACAACATATTTTGACCATATTTACCTTAACTCCTTTCAGATTGATGACCACAATTGTGTGCGTGCGTGCGTGCGTGCGTGCGTGCGTGCGTGCGTGCGTGCGTGTGTGTGTGTGTGTGTGTGTGTGTTTAAATAACCCACCAAGTCCAATCTGTATCACTGGTGTGGGCCACCCAGCAGAGCACAGTCAAGGTAACTAGAGGCAGGCCATTAACTATAACCTGGCTCTTCCTTCCCCAGAAGGACAGAATGTCAACATGACTTCAGCTCGGGGTGGGGGCTTGTGAGCCCCTCCATGCTGGAGCACTGACTGGCTCACCAGTGTGGGGATTGTGCCACAGCTGCTGCGAGCTCTGAGTGCAGCTGTCCTGTCGTGTCCGGAAGACACTGCTTCACACCAGTCCTCCCTCCCAACCCAAGGAATATTTTTATTCCCATTTTCCACTTTCTTCTCCATCCTAATCCTACGTAACCCCACTAGACACCGCTCCATTCTCTATCACGTACAAATGAAATGAGCATAACATTAGAGAGGTAAAGCACACAAAGGAAACCGGCAGCGTGCATGCCTTCTGGGCCGTCAAACTGTTTGTACTGTCACTTGTAGGCAGTGTCCCTAGATTCAGAAGACAAGTGTAGGACCTTTCTATCCCTCCTTCTCAAGAAAAGTCAAAGTTTTTCTAAAGAGGACAATTTTATTAGAGTTTAAAAGAATACCCCAAGGCAGCTGTACATCTCAGCTGTAAGACCAACACAGAGATCAGCTGCAGGGCAGAAAAAGGGGAGCTTCAGAGAAAGTGAGAAAGCCCAGAGTATCAGCAAAGGCCTGCTTACAGCAGAAATATAAAGAAGAAATATGCTTTTCTGAGAAACTCAGAAGAGCAGGCCAACTCGGAGAGCAGTACTGCTGCAGCTCCACCATCCAGGGCTGCATTCACTGCTGCAGCCCCACCATCCAGAACTGCATTCTTTCTACGTAGTATAGTTTATAAACACTGAAAATAAATGTGGGAGGAGGAAATGGCATAATCAGTTTCTGAAAACTAAAACAAATATTTGCTTGCAATAAAAATTAGCATAAAAGGCCGGGCGGTGGTGGTGCACGTCTGTAATCCCAGCACTTGGGAGGCAGAGGTAGAGGCAGGCAGATTTCTGAGTTCGAGGCCAGCCTGGGCTACAGAGTGAGTTCCAGGACAGTCAGGGCTATACAGAGAAACCCTGTCTCGAAAAACAAAAAAACAAAAACAAAAACAAAAACAAAAATATATCTGAGGAATGGAATAATGGTGGTTATTTCCACTCCATAAAAAATAAAATTTCTGTCTACCTTAAAAGTGTATTCATTTGTAGCTGGAGAGATGGTTCAGCGGTTAAGAGCACTGACAGCTCTACCAGAGGTCCTGAATTCAATTCCCAACAGCCACATGGTGGCTCACAACCAACTGTAATGGGATCTAATACGGTCTTCTGGTGTTCTGAGGACAGCAACAGTGTATTCATATACATAAAATAAACAAACATTTGAAGGAAAAAATACCGAGGAAGAAAAGAACCTTCTAAAAAAAAAGTATATTCATCAAAGGTGGCGTGCTAGCTCATCTCTGTAATTCCAGTGCTTAGGAGGCTGAGACAGGAGGATCACAGCTAGTTTGAGAGCAGCTTGGGTTACATGGTAACTCTGAGGCCACACCAGCTTATAAACTAAGACCTTATCTCAAAAAGACACAATTAGGAATTGGAGATCTCTCACTAGGTAAAGGGTTACTACATGGGGCCCCAAGTTCAAATCCCTAGAAGCACAAAAAGCCATGCATAGTAGATAAACATCTGGAATCTCAATGTTCCTTAGCCAGAGAGCAAGAGAGAGAGAGAGAGAGAGAGAGAGAGAGAGAGAGAGAGAGAGAGAGTGTGTGTGTGTGTGTAGGAGGGAGGGAGGGGGGAGAGAGAGAGAGGGAGGGGGGAGAGAGAGAGAGGGAGGGAGGGAGGGAGGGAGGGGAAGAGAGAGAGAGAGAGAGAGAGAGAGAGAGAGAGAGAGAGAGAGAGAGAGAGAGATGAAGTCTATGGGCCAGCTAGCCTGGCACATAAAATGGCAAACAGCTAAAGACCTGGCTTCAAAGAAAATGGAAAGAAAGGACCACCCTTGAAGTTTTCTTCTGACCTCTACATGTTCACTGTACCATAAGTGCACCTATATCCCACTCAGAAATGTGTTTATGTTTGTGTATGTTCTCTCTCTCTCTCTCTTTCACACACACACACACACACACACACACACACACACACACGCATATTCATTCTGTCCATCCCTACGTAAGACCAATCTTTTGTGTAAATCATTAATTCAAACCTATGAAGTTCATATATTCATCATTTTTCTAAACCCAGTTAAGTTTTTCATTGCAAAACTATGTTGCTTTAAGTACTATAACTCAAAAATCTACCCCATAACCATGTAAACTTTTAATATTACTAATTAGGACCTGCTAATAACCATGGCTCTTGGTTGTGTGCTCAAACGAAACTTCTCCAAAAAACAAACAAAAAAAAACTTCAGCAGAAATAAATTTTTATTCTAAAATTCAATAATAACCTAAATAGTTTATGTGTTTTATTTTTAAACAGAGAAAACCACACTTAAGTACTTATTTAAAGTTTTCAGTGCTTACTTACGTATTCGGGTTTTAGTTTCTTGTCACCGCCCCTCACAGCCACCTTCTCTAGTTTATCTAGAATGGGCGCAATCATCTCCTCATCTTTCAGCTGAAGCTCCTCATGAATTATTTCTATATCTCGGATGGGATCTACACTTCCTTCAACGTGCGTGATATCATCATCTTCAAAAGCACCTAGAATGAATTAAAAATGAATTCAATAAACAGATGAAATAGATGGTGACTGTAATGGCGGTAACAGACTAGAGGACTTTCAGACAGTGAGCAAGCAGCCACAGCAAGTCAACTGCTCTAACTCTCCCAGGCAGACATGGCATTTCCCTCCAGTTGGTAATACTTAACATATAACCACAGACATAGTAGTTCAAGAGCATCAACATTTAAAAAACTGATACAAACAAGGAAAATAGGAAAACAATTTTATTCCAGAACTACTGGTTGCTTTCGAGTTTGGTATATAAGAGATATTGAATGCCAGGCACGAAAGCCTGAAGTTTTAAACTGCACTATTAGGGTTTCCAAGGGAAACCAGATTTGGGGGGGTGGGGGGCTCAAATCATCTGGCAGACCTCTTCTCTGCTTCAATCTACTTTATCACTGTGGTTCTGACGGTGATTAGATAATGAACCACTCAGACACACAATTTACACAGCAGCTAATTTCATCGGCCTGATTTGAGGGTATGGTTTTTAGGGGGCTATCAAAGAAGCAGATGAAGGTGCATTTGTCATATATGAGTGACAACCATTCACACTATCTGAACAAAATGGTGCTGGCCCTTATTAGAAACACATGCTATTATCACATATTTAAAGTGCAGTTGAAGCCATAATTTCAAATTGCCAACTAGAAACATAAGGGTAAAACAACCAGATATTACTGAAGCATGTGTACTGACTTTATGCCCTTCTGAAGACATAATTTGGCAACATAATTCTATTGGGATTTACTCAAATTACCAGATAAAGAACAGTATCACACAAAAATGAATAAATGCTACGAAATATTATAAGGCAGTGATACAGGTACAAAGCAAAAAGCACCTATAAACAAATTAATTTCATAAAAATCATCCATTTGATTGATTATACTACCTAAGAAGTATTTTAGACTAAGGTATTATAGGAATCATGAGTTAGCTTAAATTTCATAAAGAAACAGCAAATATAATTTTTATGCAACATAGATAGACTAGGACTTTCTTGTTATAGGTTATAAAGAGTTCTAAATTGCAACTGCCTACTATTTTTAAAAGTCATTTTTAATCCTAATGTGGACTGTTCAGTAATAAGCCACAAAATATAGGTATTCAAATATTTAAGTGCTTTAAGCATTGAGCTGGTGTATTAGATGATGTCAAATTCATATGAACAAAGTAAGCGAAAAACAAAACAAAACCCAAAAATCTCCTAACTCTTACTAAACACACCTGACACATAAGTCCTGCCCCACGGGCACAATCCTCTTTCTTGCTGTGACTGACTTTACAGACAAGAGCACTGCAAGCAGCACAGCCAGCTACAGAGTCAGCGCGCCAGCCTGGGTGCCCCTGAGGTGGGAGTGTCTCCCTGGCATGCAGGAAGCCCTGGTTTGATCTCCAAGAGTGCTTAAACTAGATGTATTGGGATACACCTTCAACCTTAGTACTCATAGAGGAGAATCAAGAACACCAGAGGTTCAAGGTCATGTCTACTGACATAGTAAAGAAAAGAAGAACTAACTGTATATGAGAGTGAGAAGTACCCTGAATAGCAATCTTTCTATAGAGACTGATGACTGTACTGATTCAACAACACCCTGAAAATCTGAACACCCAGCGTAGACAGCACAGGGGTACACTAGGCATATAAGAGCATTTCCTACTTTACTCCAGGAAGAAGGAAATGTTGGATGAAAACTAAAGCAGTAGCTGGACCTTCACAAACCCAAGTGTGTTTCCTGAGCTCTATGGCTAGGTAATTTACCAGAGGGGGGGAATGGGAGGCAAACGGGGGAAACAGAGAGGCTTGAAATGAAAGATGCTGTTAGAGGAGACATGATAAAACTGCTGGCTAAGAAATCCTTGGGGTGAAATCCAATTTAGACCTAGTTTTAAAAATGGAGGTTTGTTAATTTAATATTTTTAGGAGACCCCCACACACACAGGGTTGGGCACAACATACAGCGATTATGATTTTCTTGTTCTGGCTAATTACTGTAAGATCAAAATTGTAACTAAACTTAAGATACTGTTTTGAAAATTAAACTTGTTTATTGTGTTTTAGAAAAAGAGTGGCTTGTTTTTATAAAAACTGTTCTTTGTGGAAAGTTTAAGTGACACAAAATTGATAACGAAGCTTAAATTAACATTGTTCCTATGCTTCTAACAGAATTTCAAATACCGGTTCCTCTCCATTATCTGCTTGGATAAAATTGAGGGTTGTAATTAAGAAACTACCATTTAAAATTTCCTAACGCATTTACTAGAGGGATGTTGTTAAATAATCACTATAGTTACTGGCTTCTATATAAATAGACAATTGTATAAGATATTTTTCACTGAATGTCACATAAGTTATTTCTTCTTTGAGTCCCTCCCTCCCTCCCTTCCTATAAATGTTTGCTTCCAAAGACTTCCTTTGACTTATCGAGACCAAAAGCTACTATGACTTCTACCATTTCAAGAATCCTTTCCCTCAAACATCTCAGTAAGTTTAAAATTCTCTATTAAATCACTCATATGTCACTCACTCCAGGACATTAATTTCATTCTAGTTATAGCTTTCCTTCCTCCAGTTCAGAGCCAAACATTCTGAAAGCACTGTCTATGACTGCTAAGCCACCATGTTTTAACCTCTGTCATTCAAACAATGTGCCTCCATTATAGCAAGGATCACAGGCACTGGCCAGGTACAGTGGCAACCCATGGATTCCATTTTTGAGAAATGGAAACAGAAGGTATGAGTCTGAGGTTCTGACTGCTCTTCCAGAGGACCCAGGTTCAATTCTCAGTACACACATGGCATCTCACACCTGTCTTGTAACTCCAGTTCCAGAGCTTCTGACACCCTCACATAGACATACATGCAGGCAAAACACCAGTGCACATGAAGTAAAAATAAATTATTTTAAAAATGAAAGTTAAAATGAACAATGCTTAGTGATAAGAAGTTATTCTGAAGAGTAGAAGATAAGCATTTGTTTCTCAGATAGAGGTATGATGAGAGGAAGTTAGAGATAGATTATCAGGGTCAAGCATGGACTTCACTATCAGTCACCAGGAAGCCACCATGCCTCTTATGCCAGTGAGTGAAACACCATTAAATGCTTAAACCGGGTGTAAAGCTAAAACCGGGTGTAACCAAAATGCATACTTGCAAGGACAGCAGTTCTCAACCTGCGGGTCACAACCCCTTTGGCAATCCTCTATCTCCAAAACTATTTATAATTCACAACAGTAGCAAAATTACAGTTTTGAAGTAGCAATGAAAATAATTTTGTGGTTGTGATAACCGCAACATGAAGAACTGTATTAAAGGAATGCTGCACTAGGAAAGTTGAGAAGCACTGCTCTGGGACAAGAGAGAGGAAAAACACACAAGATATAGTCCTATTAAATCAGCATCAAGACATCTGTACATTGCACTCTTTCACTTTACATTCCAGGTTCTTTCAAGGTAATTAGTAAGTGTCCTGAAAAATCTACATTCTGATTAATTCCTAACAAAACCACTAGAAAGTTAGGAAGCTACACTTTGAAGGCCTAAGAAGACATATTACATATATGCTTTTATTTTTAAGTCAACATATAAAGTGATGGGCTTGTTATGGCACTGTGGTCCCCTGCCTGCTTAGCTTTCATATGCTTCCTTTATTATGTGTATGTAAGTGAGGGCACACAGACGCCACAGTACACATGCAGCAGTAAGGGGTAAATCTGTGGAGCAGGTCCTTTCTTTCCACTGTCACATGCTATATTAGTTAATGTCCAATAGCTGTGAGGAAACACCATCACCACGACAGCACACAGAAGGAAGGGGTTATTTGCTTACAGTTCCAGAAAGATGAGAGTCCATTACCCTGCTAGAAGGGAAGTGTGGCAATAGGCAGGCGCGATGACTAGAGCAGCAAACTCAGAGCTCACATCTTATACCACAATCACAATGCAGAAAGACTGACCGGGAATGACATCTGGCCTTTAACTCTCAAAGCCTGCCTTTAGTGACACATTTCCTCCAATAAGGCCACATCTCTTAATGTTTCCCAAACTGCATTACCAACTTGGAACAAGTACTCAAATGCCAGGGACTATAGGCGATATTTCTCATTTAAATAACCACATATGGGTTCTGGAGATCAAACTCATGTCACCAGGCTAACCAACAAGTGATTTTACCCACTAAGCCACCTCACTGGCCATAGCTTTGTAACTAGGAATCAGACCCAGGGCCTTTGCATGCTGGGTAAGGGCTCTCCTACTGTATCACTAGCCTTTCAGTTTAGCTTTCACCTTAAGATTTCAAGCACACTAACTAGGCAAGCATCTACCATTAAGCCTCAGCCTTTTAAAGCAGATTTCTCACTAAATACAAAGTTGGAAATCAAGACAAGAATATAATTTTTAAAACTATAATTTTTAAAATGTCAAGCCTGCATTCCTCAGTTCTTTATACTCTTCATTCTTCCTGTCCTGGAACCCACTGTTGCCTAAGCTGGACTCCAACTCTTGCCTTCCAGAAACCCTCCCTTCTTAGCCTTCTGAGCAGCAGAGCTAACACTACAAGGCAGCTAGCCCCAGCAGCGGCTTTGCTCTTGTTTGATGGTACTAGGATCGAACCCAGAGAGACTCACATACTCCAGGAGAGCAAATGCTCGAACAGAGGTAAGCTTGCATGGGCAATTCTCTTACCATATGTATGGCTTTATTCACAACACTGGGAAATGCAGGGTACCATAAATAACACAACAAAAATGCTTCATTGAATAGAAGAGGAGAAGTAGTCGTGAGTAGGAATGGCGAGCTATTTAGTGCATACTCTAAATGTTCAGATTTTAGAAGTGCAGTTTAAACCCCAGCTTAGAGGTCCACAGAAATTCTAGTCTTGATCTATGAAAAGAACCTACATTAACAAGAAAGTAGAATCTAATTCACAGCTGGACCTCAGAATTTGTAATTTAAAACTATGGATTACATAAAATAACTAACTACTTTAAGTTACAAAAGGGGAGAAAAGCACTTTAATGTGTTTTGCTTACTTTTTAAAGTCAATTTATGGCCCATAAAGTGCTTCTGCCTGAGCAGAGAGCTTGAGTCAGACTCCCTGCTCTGAGGTGAAAGCGGTGCACAGCTGTGCCCGCCCGTGACTAGGAGCAAGCCAGGAAGGGACGGGAGAGGAGGTGGGTCCCAGAGTCTTGCTGGCTCACCAGACTAACCAAAACCGACACGCTCCAAGTTCAGTGAGATCTTACCTCAAAAGATAAGGTGAGGAATGATCAGGAAGGACATCTGACAGCAACCTTTAACCTCAGCACTGGCAACACATGCATACAATCACATGCAATGTATATGAACATATACATATTAATAAGTAAGTAGTTAATCTGTCTTATTTAAGAATATCAGGGAACAAAACTCATTGTAGAAAACAAAGAAATAAAAACGATTAACAAAATTCTCTTTTAAATGCAATTTTAAATCTTAAGCCTTCAAAGTCTAAAATAAATGAAAAGTTGTGTCACTCAATTTATAATTACTTTGGTTAGCTATATTTATAATCTTTGAAAAGGAAAATATTTTATAACCAGAAATATAGTCAAGTAATAAACTGCTAATCACTTAACACAAAAGCATGCATGCAGCAGCATAACTGGATTGGATGGGTTGTCCTCAGGCAAAATAATCAACTAAGACTGGAAATATGACTTGGCTGGCACAGGGCTTGCCTTCTCTGCAAAAAGCCCTGGGTTTGAGCCCAGTATCTCGTAACTCTTTCATTTTCCAGGAGAAAACCTATTATTTGAGATTCTGCAAAAAGTCTGTGCCCATAAAACATGTATGCAAGCACAAATGGCCATTGTCTATATTTCAGGTTAACTACTCTATGGTGGGACAGGAATTCCAACGATGGGTAGCTAGAGTAAGCTGCATTTGCCTGAGTTTTTTCTTCTTGCCCTTGTTCCTCTTCTAGCATAGGGAGAGGATCTAAAACAAATGTTGGCAAGGAGGAAGAAAATTTATCACTCCATATTCATATTCAAGAACTGGTATGAGTTCTCAAAACTCTTTGTAATGAAGCTGGAGAGATGGTTTAGTATTGAAGAGCACTGACTGCTCTTACAGATGACTCGTTTGGTTCCTAGTATCCACGTGGCTTACAACTGTCTGTAACTCCAGTTCTAGGAGATTTGATGCCCTCTTCTCACCTCTGAAGGTACCAGGTGCTCACGTGGTGCCCATACACACATGCAGGAACAACACTCAAACACATAAAGCAAAGTAAAACATTTTAAATGTAGTAAAACAAAATGAACATGTCACTGATTTTGAGGGGCCAATCTAAAACTAAACAAATCAACTGATTCACATAGGGCTTTTGCACCAAACAATTAACTTATAAGGAAGCAATCAAGAATGCTGTAATTAAAATAATCCAGATCTTAAGGCAAATAGGTATTTAATATAAGACAATAATAAAGTGGGTCAGTTGAGTTCTGAGAAAGCTAAAATAAATAAATAAATAAATAAATAAATATTATTTTCTCCTAACTCTAAGAATTCATTAAAATTAAAAATAATATACTTTTAATCAATGAGTCAAAGTATTGGGTAAGAAAGATGAGACAAAAAGAAACAAATATAAAAATATAAACTCTTTAAAATGGAAGCTTCTACTGGAATAGCCATAAGCAAAAAGTGCCTTTCATTTTGAGTGAACCACTTAACTGACATAAAGGAAGACATTATAATCTGTAACACAAGTTTTCAGATGTACAGACAGAACACCAGAAAATTCTGCCTAACAGTTACTAGTACTATACTTATAATGTAGATAATTATACAATCTTACTATTTAAGAAATCCTTAAAGTCGCTTAAAAGTTATTATAATTCACAGTCAACACCTGTAGTTAAGTGCTCAAGCACTTTACATGTTTAGTTGCTGTAACACAGCAACTCTTTCTGAAAAAGGAGACAAAAAAAGTTCCTTAATGAGGACAGGAGTCACTCCTCAACAAGACTCCCCGGCCTGCCCCACAGCCTATGAATAGGCACTTTACATACACAACAGTAAACTTGGTATTTTTACTGAGGTTTACCCGCCTTCCAATGCTGAGCTACTTTTGCTCTACTTACCTCCAGAATAACCATTTCACTAGCTTCCTAACTTCTAAAACATTGTCTTCTGCCTATAGAAAAAGCTTCTCTATAACTTTATCTTCCCCATCTTCAGATTCTCAGCTAAGGTCAAAGTCTTGGATCAGATTCCTTACTCCTAAGAGTCCCTCAAGTTTGTCCCTGTCTCCCTCCTCCTCCTTCTGAGCAACTTATTGTCTTCTTTCTAAGTTACATCCTGCTAAAAACCAGATATTTTTAACTGTTACACATTTCCAACTGGATAACTGGCCACGTTTCCACCTCAATTAGATATCATCTTTCTTACCTACTAACTAAACACTCTTTCTAAATTCTACTTTAACACCTGACTATTCTCATGTCATCTTTATAATGAGAGCCTAAGTGCTCGATTGTGATCATTAAGTCTCCCAAGCTACAAGTCAGGGTTGGTAAAGAGCTCTTAGACTGGATTCTTCCAAGTATGCAGGGAGAGGAACATGGAGCTACTTAATTTAAGAATGGGCGTAGCTTGGTTTTGATGCAAGCTGGCATGGATGATTCAGACAGAGTGTAAGTAAGCAAGTGAGAAAAATCAAGACCATTTCTGTAGAAGTGTACACAGGGGCTTTTTTAAATTGAATATATTCTTCATTTACATTTCAAATGTTATACCCCTTCCCAGTTTCCCCCCTCTTGGAAAACCCCCAACCCATCCTCCTACCCCCTGCCTCCAAGAATATGCTCCTCCACCCAACCCACTCCCATGACCCCCACTCGATTTCCCCACACTGGGGCCTCTATTGAGTCTTCACAGAACCAAGGACCTCTCCTCCCACTGATGCCCGACAAGGCATTCCTCTACCACTCTTTTGGCTGGAACCATGTGTACCCCTTTGTTGATTGCTTAGTCTCTGGGAGCCCTGGGTCATCTGGTTGGCCGACATGGTCATTTTTCCTATGGAACTGCAAACCACCACCCCCCAGCCCCCAGCTCCTCCAGCCGCCCTCCAACTCCTGCATTGTGAACCTGGCGCTCAATCCAATGGTTGACTGCTAGGATTCGCCTCTGTATCTTTAAGGCTCTGGCAGGGCCAGTCCAAATGACACCCATAACAGGCTCCTTTCAGTATGCACTTCTTGTCATCTATAGTAGATTTGGGATTTGGTGACTATTTATAGGATAAATCCCCGGGTAGGACAGTCTCTGGTTTCTCCAAGGAACCAAAGCATCCCCCCTTTGGTCTTCCGTCTTCCTGAGCTTCCTGAGGTCACACAGGGGCTTTTATAATCTAACCGATTATAACCAGCACTACCAGGCAAGGAATTCAGAGGTGAAGAGAAATTACAAGGACTTTGCTGAATCTACTAATTAATGTGTTTGGTATGCTTAGCACTGGCTTTCTTGTAATATTTGTTGAATATTTTAACATGTGCTACAAATTTTATCTTTTGCTGTTTTAGCTTCTAACACTTACAGTTCTGCTTTGGGATTATTTATTCTCAATATGAATAATTGCATAAAGAATTTGTTCATTCATTGATTCTCTTATTCATTATTTTATCTTATACCAAATTGTGTGTATATCAGCTCTGACCAAGGCACAGGTAGAAAATGGAAAGAGAGTTAACATGCAATCTTCAAAATTAGGCAGGTAGGAACAGAAGCATATGCTTCAATATTTAATGCACATGTTACAAGTCATGGGACTAGAATAGGCATATTACTGCAGCAATTTAAATACAAGATACAACCAGAGCAAACACTGTCATGGGGATTTCATTTCAATGAGACTAAGGCTAGGAAAGATACTGTGTGGGATTTGCTTTGGAAGGTAAGAAGAGAAAGAGTATTCTCAGCAGAAACATGAATTAAGCGTGTAGAAAATGAAGGATGGGAAGGCTGAGTGGGCTACTGTGGTACCAACACTAGAAACTGCAACACTCAGATTTGCCTCTCAGTCTATTTACAGAATGGCAGGCAGTTCCTGTGACCTCTTGATTCACTGTACACAGAAATGGTGTAAAAGCCCATTTCTACTTCCTCTGCTTTTTTTCCCCACCTTAAAATATTATTCATCAGAAGTATATAAAACTGATTTTCTCAGAAGCCATATTTGGAATATTTTTGTCCCTAGAACCATACTTAGGACAGTTTACTTAATAATCATTTTATTGTATTTTATTCCAAGGAAATCTCCACAATTCTTTTATGAGTCAGAGGTGGTAGAGAATCCTAAGATCTGAATCCTTCCAGCCTTGCTGGATGGAGATCAGGCTATGCATGTTAAGGGTGAATGTGACTTTTTTGCATAAGGGTAAATGTGACTTTTTGGCATTTTGAGGGTTAATGTGACTTTTTTGCATGTTAAGGATGAATGTGACTTTTGTGTTTTGTTTTGATTCTCATGTCTACACACTGCACGCTGGGATGGTATATGTGTACCAGCATAAAATACACATCTTAAAAGATAATTTTTTCTACAATTGCCAATTGGATATTGGGTAAAAAGAGTACCAGAAGCTCTAAGGCACTCACTTCTCCAAGATAAGAACTGAAGCAGCCGCTGCCAAGTAGCTTCCTCGGTCTGAGCTATTCCTCTCACTACTGCAGACCTCAGAAAAACACACAAGGTGACCAAGAGCACAGGGTAAGATGAGGCACAGATCCCGTCCAGACGTCTTACCAATCATGACAACCTTCCGTGAGAAATGATCCAATCCAAACCACTCCAACCATGAAACTAAACTACAAGCATTTAAGAATGAATGGCCCCGCTGGGCGATGGTTGTGCACGCCTGTAATCCCTGCACTTGGGAGGCAGAGGCAGGCGGATTTCTGAGTTCGAGGCCAGCCTGGTCTACAGAGTGAGTTCCAGGACAGCCGGAGCTACATAGAGAAACCCTGTCTCGAAAAATAAAAACAAACAAACAAACAAACAAGAATGAATGGCCCCTCAAGTTCACTAAAACAAAGGCAGGAACACACAATGGAAAAGAAGCTGAGCACTGTGCGAGCGACCATGAGGAGAACAGCCGCCAAGAAGGGTTCAGGCCCCTTTCTTCTCCGATGCATACTAGAACCTTTATAGAAAGGGGGAAATTGATAACAATTTCTGCTCTACAAGTTACTTACAATCAAATAGGAAAGACAGATCAGCACATAAATGTAACAAAGTAAATTTAGAATCAAGGATAACAAGGAAGAATCAGTATATACTACAAGTTGATAGAGAAAAACAACCTCAAGGTTTCAAACCGGAAAACAAGTGTTATATGGATGCAATATAAAATTTAGATTCAGATTCATAAACAGGTTTTAATGGAAGTATATATTTTTTAGTGCCATATTTAAATGTATTGATGCTGGGAGAAGAGAGAAAAATATTGTTTCCATTGAAATTTGAAGCTGGTGTTTAAATACTCAAAAATGTAAACATGTAATAGCTAGTAATAAAAAGTGGCTCCCAGCCAGGCAGTGGTGGCGCACGCCTGTAATCCCAGCATTCTGGGAGGCAGAGGCAGGCAGATTTCTGAGTTCGAGGCCAGCCTGGTCTACAGAGTGAGTTCCAGGACAGCCAGGGCTACACAGAGAAACTCAAATCCAAAAAAAAAAAAAAAAAAAAAAAAAAACGGAAAAAAAAATGTGGCTCCCTATTAATTTTAAAAACAGGTACTTTACAGCCTTTATTCAAAATATCAACGAATTCTGACTTTAAATTATATTTCTAATATATGGCAGGGGGAATAGAGGAAAGAAACACACCATTTATTTGGTATTGGAATAAGAGAATTATGACCATATCTACCTTACTTGGGTCCAAACAAAAAAGCACTATGAAAGTAGTAGATATCCCCAAACCAGGCAGTATATATACAAAAATAACTGTGGTCTTAGATACATGACTCACAGGAGGACGAGTAAGGCCCAGAGAGACCAAGGGCAATGACGCAGACTGTCCTCTGGAAGCCAACTGTGTTTAAGTAGGCTCTGATACCCCAATAGTCTTCCAACACAACCCACTCACACTGGCCCAACAGACAGGTACTGACTATTTGAGAGATTTCTAGAAGCCTACTCTGTGAGATCTCATAAAAATCTAGTCATTACCACTGAGTGTTAAGCCAAAGCAAGTACTCACCACCAGGTGGTGCCAAATCAAAGCCAGTACCAGAGCTACTCAGAGGGTTTGTACCTTGTGACATCATCACCCTCTCTAGCTAGTTCTACAGGTCTACCTCTGCTCTTTCATTCATTCACACAGCTAAATAAATAAATAAATAAATAAATAAATAAATAAATAGCTCCATGTATTATGCAACTGACACTTGTGGGCCCATATAGCACATCAAAGCACAGAAGGGGCAATTAGTGTGTTCTACTTTTGGAGGAACACAACTGGGTTTACTGAGGAGTGGTTATATGAATACATGGCTTAAAAAATAAGTTGTACTAGATTCTACTTCATATGCAGCCTTTTAACATAATTAGAGAGCTATAAATAAGAACATCGGGACAACCATTCTGGAATAACCAAGACTTCAATCAGTTAGATATGAATACAACAGAGACTTCAAGCTTTCCCTGATGGCTGCACTAAAAACCATGATCTTCATTCACTTCAGGGTCTTCAACCAAAATGAGCGGAAGCAACAGTGACCCTGTTGAAAAGGGTTAAATACCCATATTTTTACAGCACAAAAACGGGGAACTCTAGTGATAAGATAAAAGACTTTTCCACTCGCCCTCAAAGTGGGGGAATACAGATGTTTTCTGAATTCCTTCAACAGTTAGCTCAATTTTTCCAATGGAAGACTTTATGGCAAAGGTGCTGACCTGCATGTCTATGCTATCACCCCCACTGCTAGATTTTTAGCACTGTCTTTAAGTTATACCTGTCAAGATCTGATGACTGTATGTTATGTATTCATCTGAACAGAACCACTACACTTAGTTACAGGCTATCATCAACCAATTCATTCTCTTGCTAAAATCAAGTCATCCAATTACTCCTTGACTAATCAAGGCTGTTTTGGCTTTTTCTTTTTTCAAAAGGTACTCAACAGCATAAACAGTTCACTTACAAGAAATGGAAAGGGGCTAATCAGCAGAATTATTGTTTTGCTGCTACAATTTGCAGTATTTAAATTTAGTTGCTGATTGGACTGAAAGTTTTATGATATAGCATATGAAACTAGTTTAACACAACTGATGCTGTGTGGCTACACTGTCCTGCCATGACCATGCTGGTCTACTCTGTAGGGAAGAATACCTAGTGTCTTTAAAATAAGGATATTTAAGTTAGGTTTCAGTGCACTCTCCCACATAGACTGGTTTTAAAAATAAAGGTGCCTGAAGAATTAATTCCTGAGCATTATTCTAAAGTTAACAACTATGTCTACTCTCATAAACATGTTTGTTACAGTGAATAAAAAACAATCACAAGGAATATCCAATTAATTTATTAGACTTTAAACAAACTAAGATGACATTATTTAAGAAAACAAGGTATATAAAATAAGTTTATATTTTAAATATGCTATCTATGTAACAGTGAACACAGCATTTATAAAATGAAGAGTACTTTATTGAAACTCTAGATGCACAGAAATTATAGAAAGACATACATTAATACTGCTACACTTATCAGTATAAAATTTCTGAGAGAGTATCTAACAAGATGATTAAAGCTGAACTCTAATATATAACCTTAAATAGTGTTATGTTTATACTCATTGTAAGTTATTTTCAGAAAAGTATTTTTATACCTCAGACTTCAAGAGAAATAGTAGAAAGATTTTATGAGATGCAAAGAGATATACATTAACCAAAATAACAAATTTTACTTTGTCATTTTGCTATTTTATGCATTATTAATTATCAAATAATTATATTTTCTAAAATGCTGTTACTTAAAAATGACTAGTTTATTTTTTAAAAATCTCAACAGTAAACAAATTCTCTATACATTAAAACAATATTTATACTAATCATCAACTAGAACATAAACCATAGAAAAAAGGGGAGGGAAAGCACACTGACAGAATTAAAACAAGTTCTGAGTCTTCTCTATGTGTGCATATGTAAAAAACATCACAAACACAGTCCTAGCTAGGAAATAATTCCATCCAGAATTATAAAAGCTATAATCCCAGCATATGTACTATAGGGTCAGCTAACTCAGATATAAAGTCTTTATTTCACAAATGTGCTGACAAGGTATGCAAGTACCAGCACATTTCAAATGAACTATTTATATATTTTTTAAATTCTACATTTTTTAATATATTTTTAATTAAACCTGATTATGTTGAAATTCAAGAAAGCAAATAAATTTAAAAGCTTCATACTTTAACAACAGAGCACTAATATTCTTTAACGGTGAACAATTCCAAGAGCAGGCACACCTGCCAATACATTAAGAAAAGTAAAATCAACTCCCAAGTGTAAATGGAATGCACAGCAGCCCTGACTCCTCAGGCCGCATTTCCAGAGTCCTTTGTGCTTTGTTTGGCGCCACAGCCCTTTAAGTTTTGTCTTCATAAAGCCCTAACTAGTTGTAATCATTTGCAGCCTAATTGTGGACATTTATCTGCTTTTCTTATGCATAGAACATAGCTATTAAAGCTGAATGGTGATGGTGTGAAGTATAGGTTAAATTGGGTGAAATTAAAGCAAATTACTCCGGGATGTGGAAATCTGAAAATAGAAACCACCAATGATTTGCAACCCTCTTGATGAAAAGCTTCACAGAACCCTAAACGACAAGAAAACTTACATATTTTAAAGTTAACTAGGTTTTTAAAAATAATATGTATAAATGTATTTTTAACTGCATGTACTACTTATAATGGTGAAAAGATTATTTGTTTAACTCAGCTGCAATGTGAAAAAGATCTCGGATTCCTATTTTAAATAGCGCAGTTCATCTTTCAAATAAGGTTTCCTTTCCTTTATATAAATCTGTGCCTATAAAATATGCCCAACTATATCAAATATGATACCATATTATTGTCAGCTAAGGATGAGCCCTAGATAAAAGTATTAATACTGGAGACAATATAAAATTGAAGACATAATAACAAATGCAAATTGACAATGTAAGTACAAATGTATCCTGTTTGTACATATGCCAAATATAAATCTACATGTGACTAACATAAAGTCCTGCACGTGGAACCCAACAATGCATGTAAAAAGTTGAAATATAAAAATTACATTTTCACTTATCTAAAAATTGACTTGCGATGCTCTCTTAGGCAGCAAAGTAAAGCAGTACAAAAATTCTACCATGTCACAATTTATTCCAGCTTACTTAAAGCAGAAACAAATCTGAGCAATGACACTGATAATCGTCTGATCTGAAGCTCAATAAAAAGCACAGCGTAGGCATCTGGAGAGAGGAGTAAGCAGCATGTGGCACACTCTCAAGAAGCTAACAGTCTGGCCAGCGAAATAAGAAGAGGTACACATGGAACCACGACACGGCTGTGAGAGTGAACCTGCCTGAGGAGGAATTCTGAACTCCCAGATAGGAAGAAGAGGGCAAAGGCAGGGCAGAGAAAAGCAGTGCACAGAACACACGGCCCCCACAGGAGGAAATGCGGCTCCAGCTAAGCAAAGACAAGGGTGGGATGGACGAGGTACAGTCAAGACACAAAGGTTCTGTCTGAGGAAATCCAGAACAGAAAGAGTATGCTAGAAAACACATTAATTCTTAACAATAAAGAGCCCTAAAATTTAGGGAGAAATAGGAACTCCAGGAAGGTGTGAGGCAGTAGCAGAACCAAATGCAATGACTTCAAATGGTGATCCCTCTAATTTCTCAACAGTTCTATAGCAATTAAAGGTGATTAACATAAAAAATCTGGTCTCCTGGAATATTAGCTATATTCCCAGATGAGGTCTTTCCTTTTCTCTGCCTCATACCAAGTATGAAATTACTGCTCTCTATTTAATAAATGTATGCTCATGTACTCATTATCTTTGTCTTACAGTCAGCACAGTTAAAACTCAATAGTCATTATAATAATAGCTACTGCTAGATTTTCATTTGTGTATATTTTAAAGCATACAACAATATATCCTTCTAAAGATTATTAGAAACACATAATTTACTTTCTGAAAAACAGAGTTCTCCCCAACCCCACCAGGGTATGGGACCAAACTTCCTGGACAGAATTCATTATGATGTGATATAAAAATTGTTGAGAACTGGGGCTGAAGAGATGGTGCCTGAAACCATGTTAGTGTTCGGAGCAGGGGGAGGGCGAAGGGGAGAGGGAGGGGAAGCGGGTGGGAGCTGTCCCTGCCCCTTAATGGTAAGGGAGAGGTGTCCCAGCTCCTCTCCAGCCACTGCCCAGCTCTCTCCTCAGTTGACAGCTTCTGGAGTGGATACAGGTGGGGACTTATCTGGCCTGGGGGTACGAGCAACATAAAATGGACTTATTTTTCTTTATTTTTTTGGGGGAAGGATGCATGTTAGATCTCGGGGTTGGGGGGATGTGGAGCAGACATGGGAAGCCTGGGAAGTGAGCACAGAGTGCATGATTTGAGACTCGCCAAATAATACAAAACAAACAAACAAACAAACAAACAAACCCACCGACTACTCTTTCAGAGGTCTCAGGTTCAATTCCTAATGCCCACAAGGTGCTCAAGGGATCCAAAACCCTTTTTTGGCCACCAAGGGTACTGTACACATATGGTGCAGACATACATGCTTGTAAAACACTTATATACACAAAATAACAAAATAAAGGTAAAAGCAAAGTTTAAAAAGAATGGCTGAGCTCCTGCTAGTGATTCTGAGTCCTCCCATCAGCCTCCAGCTTGACTGCCAGCCATCTTCCTGTTTTAGGACTGCTAGGCTGTCACGTGAGATTCTGTGTAGAAAGCTTGTCTGTGAGACAGCCAGTTCCCAACCACACTGATCAGAGAGAGAACTCAACAACACTATCACTAAATCAGTTAAGTGGTGGTAGAAATACAATAATGAAAAGACTAACAGAACTAGACGACCCATGATAGCAGCCACACACGCCAGTGTTATAACTATATAAACACAGGGAGCCTTGTGTGAAAGGCTATCACAAGGCTTTTCTCCCTCTTTTGGCATGCAGAACTACTTCACTTAACCAAATAAAGACTAAAATTAATTAGATTCACACTATGTCATCCTTTAATGATATAGACAGCTCAAAAGCAGAGCCAACTTATTCTGAGACCAGGGAGCCTTGAATACCACTCTGTTTTATGTTTGGTTGTTCCACAAAAGAACGTCTCACAGCCATTTTCATGAACAATGAACTTTACTACATAGTTAATGAAGGGGAAATATTTTTATTACAATTCTAACAATGAAATTTCATCAGAATTATACTGCTTCAACTCTCATAATAATATCTTTTAAACCAGTATTACGCAGCACTACCATGACAAGAAAGATGTTTTCCAGTCATTTATTTATTTATTTATTTAAATTTTTTTTTTTTTTTTTTTTTTTTTTTTTGAGAAAGGGTCTTTCTGCATGGCTCTGGTTGTCTTGGTTCTCACTATGTAGAGCAGGCTTGTCTTGAACTCAGGATCTACCTAATTCTGCCTCCTGAGTGCTAGAATTAAGAGTGCAACACTACACCTTGCTTTAATTTCTAAACTTTAAATCAAAATGTAAAGGCAGTGCTTGCTTTCTAAGTTAGCACATCACTCAGGTTTGGCAGTGACATGTACTGATTGGCTGTTAACTCCCCAGCGTATCCTCTTCCAGTTGCTCAAGCGCTTCTTACAAAGTGAAGGTTTCACATTAGATTATCCTATCTTCCTACAGTGACTATTCAAGGACCAGGCATGTGACTCAAACCATCGATAGTGGAGTAAGTTTAATAAGAAAGATGAGACAAAATCATTCTTTCAACCTAGAGAGATGTGAACTAAAAACTATGTGGCTAATGAGAAACCATTTGTATTTGTTGAGTGTCCCGCTCAGAGTCTGGTTCATGATCTCCCCTTTTCATGACTTTGAGCCAGGGGCCAATGTTGGCAGCACAGTTCAACAAAGAGGTCAACAAGCTATTCTTGTCTTGAGATGAAACAAAACTAAAGCCAGAAAATTATGTCAATGAAAAGTTAAAGGGAGGCCAAGCAGTGGTGGCACACGCCTGTAATCCGAGCACTTGGGAGGCAGAGGCAGGTGAATTTCTGAGTTGGAGACCAGCCTGGTCTACAAAGTGAGTTCTAGGACAGCCAGGGCTATACAGAGAAACCCTGTCTAGAAAAACCAAAAAGAGAAAAGAAAAAGAAAGAAAGAAAACTTAAAGGGAAAGGAAAGAGCCAGGAAAAAAAAATGAAGGAAACCCCTAAAGTTAGTATCTTTGACTCCTACAAAAACCAGAGCTAGGAAATGCAGACTCAAAGCAGATCAGTGACAGCGAGTCTGAAGTGAGGCTGGAGTCGCCCCCTAAGATGAGAACCTGACAATCTAAGACCAGTTTCTAACCTATACAAGAAAGCACCACATACTGGAGAAAAACAAACAAGGAATTATAATATTCAAAACATCCAGGTACAGTCCAACACTGCCTATGGGAGGCCAGGCCTGTTATTAAGAGAAAAGAAAATGAATGAGACTGAATTTGGAGATGATCTGAATACTGGTAGCATAAATTTTTTAAAATGTCCCTTGAATTCCAATTTATCTTCAATAAATTATGTACAGAATGAGCAAAAATATTCACATTCCCATTAGACAATAGGAGAAAGAGGAAGAGAGGGGAGGGAAAGGAATCACAGATACAATATCTTTAAGGAGAGATCAACATTAACAGAGGGACTGATGACTGTTCACTCAAATCAGCAGAAGTGATGGTTTGATATAGATGAATGAAACTGAATAAAAATGAACAGAGCTCCAAGAACTAGAAGACAGTGGCCTAATGCAACCAACTGGAGACCCAGGAGAAGAAAAAACGGCATGGTGAAACATTTTTTTTAAGAATTAATAAATAAAAATTGGCCCAAATTATTCCAAGAATGGAATTTAGATAATGAAGTGCAGTAACTACCAAGAAGAAAAAAACTCAAAAAACAATGTTACAAATACAAAGAGTGAAAACAATAATAGAAAAATATCAATTCATGGCTAGCATCTCATCAGAAACTAAAGTGGCAAAGATGGTAAATTTTTTGTTGTTGTTGTTGTTGTTGTTGTTTGTTTTTTGAGACAGGGTTTCTCTGTGAAGCCCTGGCTGTCCTGGAACTCACTTTGTAGACCAGGCTGGCCTCGAACTCAGAAATCCACCTGCCTCTGCCTCCCATGTGCTGGGATTAAAGGCATGTGCCACCATGCCCGGCAAGATGGTAAACTTTTAAGTGCAGAAAGATAAAAAGAACCCCTTCACAAAAAATACTTTATTAAAGTATGTTTATGAATGATCTGAAATGAATGCATTTTCAGATGAAAGCAGACTGAGAATCCACTGCCAACAGCCTCTGCTGAAAGTTGAGGGAATGATGGTACAGCAGGTAGAGCATTAGATTTGTGATACAAATACAAGAACAGTATGGCAGTTTTGGAAAGCTGCTATGGGATGCACTGAATGTCACTAAATGAGCACCCTTTTGATATGAAGGGCCAAGAGTTTTATCTCAATGCTTTAAATCAGAGGGCTCGGCATATATATACTTAGCACAACTACATCACAAAGAACAGACAGAAAATGGGCTTAAGGAAACATTCAAGCGTTCTATATAATATATGAAGTGACATAATATGAACTATAAAAAAGTTAAGGACACTTGTCACAAACTAAGAGGTTAAGGATACAGATTGTAATCACTGGTGCAACCTCTAAAAATGGATGTACAAATACAGTCAATTAGCAAAATTAATATTAAGATCGTAAGATATTTAAATAACCAAAAAGTATCACACAGACAGACAGACAGACAAAGCAAAAAACCCTTAAGAATAAAGCATGCTAACAAAGCAAAACACACATGTATAAAACTTATAAATAAGCCTATTAAACAACAGGTCAGAGTTGAGGTTATAAGCAGTCACCTAGCATACATTAGGCCAGGGGCTTGATCTCAGACTTGGAGGAGGGGGGAATCAAATGACAGAACTTATAGTAGATATAACCATATACTGTGTACAAAATACAATCTAGGGGCTGGAGACATGGCCCAGTAGTTAAAGACACTGACTGCTCTTCCAGAGGTCCTGAGTTCAATTCCCAGCAATCACATGGTGGCTCATGACCATCTATATAGGATTCTAATGCCTTCTTCTGACATGTAGGTAAACATGCAGACAGAGCACTCCTAAATTAAAAAAATACATAAATAATTTTTTTAAAAAGATACAATCTAAGCATAAAAGGCATGCATAGATTGGGGTAAAGCAGACAGAAGACAGTAAGCACGAGACTACTACAACAGCTCTGTTAATCAGTTAAAAACTATTTCAAAATAAAAAGTACTGCCAGAATAAGCATAAGTAGAGGGATTGATCCCGCCCACACCTTAGGCACTTGTAAGGGTTCTGAGCAGATAAGGACTGCTACTGAACATCCATAAGATGGGCTACCATTGCTCCTCTTCTGTCAAAGCAACTGCTTTAAGAACAGCAAGAAGAAATGCTAGGAAACAGGCCAAGAAAGCAGAAGACCCAATAAACAAGTCTGGGAACAAGGCTGAAGAGAAGAGGTCCGAGGGCAACGGACGTCTGGGACAAGCTCAACAACGGAGCCATGTTTCATAAAGCAATACATGACCAACACTGTGGTACGCTCTCAGATTCCTACACTTACTCTCTTCTCAGAGGCTGACATGCTGTGCCCTGGCCAGGCTAGCCCTTCAGGAACTCTTCAGTAAAGGATTCGCTAAACTAGTTTCTGAGCACAGAGTTCAAGTAATTTATACCAGAAATACATGAGTGGAGGCATCCCAGCTGCCGGAAAGATGCACAGATTCAATGGACAGCAGTGGTTTACTTGGGGGGAAATAAAGGTACAAAAGTAAACTGGGAATAGATACGTAAAGGCACAACACTATAGATATCTAAGAATACTTTCAAAATATAGACATTTGTTGTAGTATATTTGATTGATTGTGAATTGCAAACACCTGTTTTCTTGTGGTGTGGCTCAGCCCTAGCACACACACACAGGCCAAGAGCTTTCTGTAAACAAGAGCTAAATAAAGTCAACGATAGCACAAGAGGAAGAGCAAGCAACCAGCTGACAGGGTCTCTTAAAAAGATCAGTGAAGCTGGGTAGTGGTGATGAGCTTAGTCCCAGAACTCTGGAGGCAGAGGCAGACAGATCTCTGAGGTCAAGGACAACCTGGTCTACAGAATGAGTTCTAGAACAGCCAGGGCTACACAGGGAAACCCTGCCTTGAAAAAAACAAAAAGAAAAAATTAATTAATTTTCTTTAAAAATTAATTAATTAGTTTGAAGATATACTAATCAAGAAAAAACAAAAGGTGGACTGGAGAGATGGCTCAGTGGTTAAGAGCACTGGCTGCTCTTCTAGAGGTCCTGAGTTCAATTCCCAGCAACCACATGGCGACTCACAACCACTTGTAATGGAATCTTCTGGTGTGTCTGAAGACAGCTACAGTGTACTCATATACGTAAAATAAATAATAAATAACTTTTTAAAAAAAGAAAGGACAAAAGGTAAAAATTATGTCTTGCTCCAATATCAGGAATGAAAGAGGGGACATTACTGTAAGCCATAATATACCAAATGATAAATTAATAACTTTATACTAATAAGTTCAACAATCTAGCTGAAATAATAAAAATTCTAGAAACAAACAGTGAACAGAAAAAATGTAAATTATTTTGTATCAATTTAAACTGAATTTGAAATAGAAACTTCACCACAAGTAAATAAACAAACATAAAGAAATAAGCAAACCTCGGCCTTGAAATGGCTCCACTGGTAAATTCTTTCTATCATTTAGGAGGGAATGAACACAGACCTCCAGCAAATCATTCAGAAAATCACCTATTAATTCCCATGTTATCACACTGAAACTCATTATTCTGTATGCTAAAAAATTAGGAAGAAACATATTTGCAACAAAAATGAAAGTACAAACTTAACTACTCTGTAAATTTATCCCAAAATATAATGACTGCTAGTTACCCATGACAACCAGAGATTATAATGGTATATGCTTAAATTTCATGAAACAGTCAATGAAAACAGCAGTCTGATAAAAATCAAAAGTAACTTGAGCCAGCAAATTTGTAACTTGTATATAACAAACAAAACACTTGGCAAACCTAAAATTATGTAAAGAAGATCATTATGACAGTGTTTATATTAGAAACACAGGTGATTTATCATTGAAACTTGTCTGTAGAGTTCATAGGAAGTGTTAGAGAAGATATGGAGGGACTGGAACTCACACCCTATGAAACCTGCTACAGCCACTTTGAAAACCAGTGTGGGAGTGTTTTGGAGCTAAACATACATTTTCCATATGATTCCAGCAACCTTATTTCTACGTACTTATCCCCACCAAAAAAGAGAAATGCATGTTCACATAAACACTTTGTTTGTTTGAATTTGTTATTTTCGAGACAGGGTTTCTCTGTATAGCCCTGGCTGTCCTGGAACTCACTCTAGACCAGGCTGGCCTATAACTCAGAAATCCGCCTGCCTCTGCCTCTCAGAGTGCTGGGATTACAGGCATGCGCCACCACTGCCTGGCTCCACATAAACACTTAAACACAGATTTTTATAATAGTAAAGCCTGGGAACAAATAACAAGTCATCAACTCATACATGAACGGCAAATTTTGACATTCAATAGTATCAAAGGCTATCTGGCAATAAAATATCAACAGGGAAACTATAGACAAACTCCAAAGTGTGCTTGCTACTGAAGTGAAACACATAGACAAACACTATATGCCATGTGACATTACATGAAATTCTAAACAACAGCAACAAAACCTGAAACGCACCATAGAACATGAACCCTGTGAATCTTGATCCATGACAGTGGATACAGAAAACTACATGATTGATATATATATATATATATATATATATATATATATATATATATATGACTTTAATGGTGTTTGGAGAAAACACTACATAGAGAGGGAAAGGAAAAAAAATCTTTCTGGAAGTCTAGTGTATGTTTACTTAAGCTTAACATTACTGACTCTTATCAAGCAGAGTCAATTTAATTTATTTTGAAAATTTTACAAGAAAACATAGCAGTTTACTCTGTGATCATATAAATGTCAAAAACTGTTCCATCAAGTTTCTAGAAGTAAAAGTTGATCCTGAATATTTAAATTAATAAAAACAGAAAAATGAATTTGAAGCACTGCTACAAATACAAATGAGCAACAATCTGCTATGGAAAAGAAACCATATTCGTTGGAAAGTGCCCTAGACCTGTTCTCAATGGCGTGTCGTCTTTCCTGCACTCCTCAGGAGCTCCTCCAGCTCTGAGAAGGCTCTTGATGGAGTGTGCAGCATGGTGTGAAACCTTAGATCTTGACAGATAAGGAGCATCTTACCACCAACATGTACAGGGGATTAAGAAAACAAACCAAGAAATCGTATTTCTATAAAATTTTTATATCCAAAAGAGACCATTTTATTTTGACATTAAACTCACTGGTGCAAATTCTTGTTTTCAAAAGGTTTCCTCAACAAAGCAGTCTGTTCTGAGCTCCGTAGTTCACTGTATCACAGGCCCCAGGCTGAACAAGCCGGGCCTGAGAGAAGCGTCTTGTGCTCAATGCTGTTGTCCCACATCACTCAGAACAACCCTTTTAGATCGCTAACTACCACACGAGTGCTGATTACACAGGCACCAGCAATTTCCTAACCAATGACCACCTGAACAATGATGTGTTCAGCTTCTCAGACCCTGCAGCCTTTCAAAGGTGAATCATTTCACAGTTTGGAACAAGATCTCCATAGCAACTTCCCTTTGAGGGTTTTAGAATCACCATCCAGTAATTCTATGATCATCAAGCTCAACCATTCCCAATGGTTCTTTTCACAGCAGATGGAAAAGGATGCCTTGAAATTTTACAGTCTATTTCAAGCAATTCATCTGGCAGCCTATTAGAATTCAAAATATTTCGACCTTCAATCACAAAGCATGTTATCTGAAGCTGTGGTGATCTCAAGTCAAGACAAGCAGACGTTTTAGTCTAATCATCCATGATGAGAAGAGACTGACAAAAACTCTTAATTCAACCACCATCAAAATGCTTATTTTAACTGCATGAAAGTCTTTCAACAGGCAATGAAAACACACCATGCACCATTTTATCACAACCTTCTGTTCAAGAAAAATATGAATTCTGAATATGTACATGGCTCTCAGCACTTCTTAGCCTACTTAGAACAAGTGTGTTCTTTGACAGTTAGCCTAAATCCAACGGAAGGGCTCTATTGTTCTCTGCCAGAAACCACACACAAATTGGTAGTGCACCTTAGATCAGTCAGTCTAATAAAATAAAAAATATTTGGATTATTTGTTTTTTAAGTACACTTCATTACAAACAATAAAAGATTAATGTCAACTCCTCAGGAAATTAATTTTGATTGAAAGGCATATTCTAAAACAATCATAATTTATAGAATGTTAGTAACCTTGTAATCTTTCCCCAATTACATTAATTCCTAAATAATTCCAAAATATACTAACTTTCCTATTTTTAAAATACTGGATTTAACCACTTACTACTAAGCTGTATTTAATTATTTATCTAAACCCTCTGGAAGTTGAAAGTTCAACTATAAAGTAGTAAGTTCATTAATTAACTTTCAGCATTTACAAGTACCAATTATAGGTATTTATTTCCAATTTTTGGTTTGTTTGGGTTTTTTTCCCCCATTTTGTTTTGTTTTATGAGACATGGCCACCTTAAGGGCCCCAAATATCAGATGGTGGGATATTAGGCACATACCACCACACCTGGTAGTGTATTTATTACAGATATTCAATGGGTCTTTGAAGCCTATCTATGCAGAAACAACTTATTCTCTTGTTAATAGTTAAACTGAATTCCTGCTGAAATAAGCCAACGTTAAGAATATAAGAATCATAAACAAGACAATAAATAATCTACCTCTTTCATACAAGTACACAATAAACCAGCAAAGCTTCAATGATTTCGAAACATGAGATTTAAACTTAACAACATGATCAAAAATAAAACATTCTACCTCCTTAACACAAATGCATTCACACACCTCACACAATCAGAGCATGGAATTTATTTTCCAAGCAAGGTATGCCACTCACTTCACCTTGTAATTGACCTAAGTCTCTGCAAATGTGTAAGTGAACTCTGTTTACAGTCTTCTGTACGAGCTTTGCACATGGTTTAAATGATCACAAAATTAGACGGCAGCAAAATTATCTAATGTTATAAAACTGAGAACAACAATAACAAAGCCACAAAATCTAGATATACTGACTTCTGAAAACTAAGTAAAAACTCTGAATGAGAATAAAACTGACAATTCTGTCAATGAGGTCAACCCTAAAACTTGCTTCTTCATACTACTTTTTGTTTTTAAAGTTAACTCCCACCAGAAGAATGAATACAGCAATAAGATAGGCTGGGGGAGGTGAGGCAAGCATGTACAATAATGCTGTGGCAGCTGATGCAGGAGGACTGCTGAGTTCAAGGCCACCCTGGGTTACATAGGAAGATGCACTGGGGAAGCAAGGGAGAAACAGGGAAGAAAAGGGAAAGGAGATGGCAGGGAGAGGAGATGGGTCAATCACAGCATGTTTTACTTCAAACTGGCTTACGATCTGAGCTATGTGACTTAAATTAAAATCAATTTATAAATAAAAAACAAAGTAATGTTAAGTAGAAATTTAAATCAAGGATAATGCTTAAAGTAAAATGCAAAAAATGCATATACATGTACACATGTATATTTTTAACAGTACGTATTGTACTTTACGTTTAGGGGTATAATACAACTAAGGAAGCAAAAATTAAAAATAATTGAAAATTAGCTTACTTGTGAAATTCTAATTCCCAAGTTTTATGATTATGTGAGTGTGAATAATTTCTATTACTATCATAAATCAAAGTTTAAATAAACATAAATTCTTAAAATGGTTAGACACAGCATTCTATTTCCTGAGTCTAGATTATTAAATATTTGAAACCATGTCCATACACTGAATATTCAAATATATTGCCCTAAAGGTTCACTTATGGGAACTCTATATTAACTTATATTAATTTAGAATACTCCAAACCATTTCTTTATCAGTTATGTGACAAACAGAGGCCTAAATGAAATAAATATGTTATAGGTACCTCTATTGATGGTAGCAATATTATAACAACCAATATAAAACAACACATACCTTAGACTACTATAAGGTCTACTTACTAATTCTGAGTTACAATGACTTTTATAATTTATCATATTCTCCTCTTTTGTAGAGAGGTATTATTAATTTTACTAACCTGGATCTACGGAGCTTTCATATGACACCAGTTACTCAATAAATGCTGTTCTTAATTATTAGACAATAATACTAGCTAGTTCATGTTTCTGAAACATTCTGCACAGGCAATTAAATTTACAATTAATTTCTAGATAGACAATAAGAATAAGAAATATAAACAGATTAATTTAATGAAATAATAGATAATTTTTTTAGTATTATCTTCATTTTTTAGGCTTATACCTTACCCTCCCTCAAAAAACATGTACAAAATTTGCCCCTAACTGCGAGTTAACCCACAAAGTACTTAAATTTACTTTGTAACATATAATCAAGTAACATACTATAATTGAAGCACACTGAAAACAGCAGTTACTAGCTAATTAACATTAATGGAAACATTTCCCTCAATGAAGATTTTAAAAATCCATAATAAAATAGTTTGTTATGAATATATTTAAGTTATGAAAAAATAATTCTACATTTGATAACACCAGTACACTTTTTAAAAATACATTCATTTTTATTAACAATATCTATATTTGACCACCAACTGCTGAAAACATTACACTTCTCAGACTTAACCATACATCAGAAATCCAGCCATAGAACCACAGTACAAGTGACTGTATGTATGTGTGCTTATGCTGTATTTCTTCAGTCAATATATATACATAGGATAGTTACCACAGTGCATGGCCAGACTAGCACAAAAGTCTAAAGCTGGTGAGGTGGGGAGTGGAAAGGGACAACTAACATGAAAAAAACCTTTGAGAAAGTCATGAGGGAAGCCTACTATTGCAGAAGCATGCATATGCATATTTAGTTTTTGCTTAGTTACTTGTTAATAACTAAATATAAATAAAACATATACATCGTGGTGGTTTAATAAGATTTTTTTTTTGAGACCCTCTTTTTGAGACAGGGTTTCTCTGTGTAGCTCTGGCTGTCCTAGAACTCCCTCTGTAGACCAGGCTGGCCTCGAACTCAGAAATGTACCTGCCTCTGCCTTCCAAGTGCTGGGATTAAAGGTGTGCGCCACCAACGCCTGGCTAATCGTGGTGGTTTAGATATGCTTGGCCCTTAAAAAGTGCTACTACCATAGGGAGGTGTGGCCTTGTTCGAGGAAGTACATCAATGTGCAGATGGGCTTTGAAGGCTTCTGGTGCTCAAGCTCCACCTCCTAGGGAGATACTTTCTCCTGGTAGCTTTCAGATCAAGATGAGCTCCTTCTCCAGCACCATGTCTACCTGGATACTGCCATGCTTCCTGCCATAATGAAAATGAACTGAGCCTCTGAAACTGTAGGACATCCTCAATTAAATGTTGTCTTTATAAGAGCTGCCTTGGGCATGGTGTCACTTCACGACACACAAACCCTGAGACATACATATACATCATATAAATATACACCATATACACATGCATATACACATACATCATTTACATAAACTTATGTAATTTAATTAAATTAAAACTTTAAAAAAAGCATACATCTTTAATCTGAACACCCAGGAGGCGAAGGCAAGCAGTAGCTCTGTGAGTTTGAGACCAACTTGGTCTATATGGAAAAACTCCAAGCCAGCCAAAACAACCTAATAAGACTCTGTCTCAAGAAACATATGCATATACGTCATACATATATGTCATATACATTGTATACATAGACATATAATGATGGAGATAGAAGGAAAGAGGAAGAGAGGTAGGGAAGTAAGAACCTACTGCAGAAGACACATACTTGAGTCATGGACAATGGAGAAATTAAGCTAATAATGACCTGGA
The DNA here is from genome assembly GCA_964023405.1 of Apodemus agrarius. Classification (NCBI taxonomy): domain Eukaryota; kingdom Metazoa; phylum Chordata; class Mammalia; order Rodentia; family Muridae; genus Apodemus; species Apodemus agrarius. The sequence continues at coordinate 111,364,612 of OZ030008.1, read as the reverse complement.
AGTTTCACCCTACTGGCCAAGTTTCACAGTGCTAGAAGATGCCGTCCACACCAGCAAAGAAAAAAAAATCAATAATAAATCTTACGCAGCTGTGAATCCTGCAAGCTACAATAATCACTGACCTAGCAGGATATGCCCACTATAGTGGCACAAGTGTTATGAGAGTAATCTAATAACTTTCTGACAACTTTTTGATTTAAAGCCCATTTCATAAGTCATATGTCTGGCACCACAACCAGGGGCAAAAAGCTCTGGCTACACAGACACCTTGGAGAGAACCTATTACTGTTATCCTGCTAAATGGACATAGTATGAAATCAATTCTTAACAACTTGTGATTATTAGTGAACCTCATTAGTGAAGCTTTTTGTATGTAGCATGTAATACATGTAGATAGCATGTAATACAGTAACTCACAACTGGTAACATGAGAATACAAGACTACAGGAGTGCTCAGCCCTAAATAACATCCTACCACCTCCTCTCAAGGCTCAGAGATCCTTGTAGAACAGGGGACAGAAAGATGTTAAGAATCTGAAAGGGTAGGCTACAATAATGGAATTGTGTTTTCAGGACCCAAGAGAGCACATATGAACTTAACAGTGATTGTGAATGTTATGCACAAGATCTGTGCAAAATCAAGCCAGATAAAATTCCGGCATTGGAGGAAGAGAAGTTGGCCATGAGGTCCAACACCTAGATCAGAAGCTAATGCCAAATAATGACAGCTAGGAGAGGGAGGGAAAGAGAGAAAGAGAAAGGCAGAGAATCACAGAGAAACAGAGAAAGAATCGCAGAGACATAGAGAGACAGAGAATCACAGAGAGACAGACACAGAGAATCACAGAGACAGAGAGAGAATCACAGAGACATAGAGAGACTCAGAGAGAATCACAGAGAGAGAGAATCACAGAGAGAGACATAGAAAGACAGAGAATCACAGAGAGAGACAGAGAGAGGGAGACACGCACAGACACAGAGACAACACAAACCAATGAACACATAAAGTTGGGAGGGATCAAGGAGGAACTAGAATGAATAGAGGTTGGACTTAATTTTAAAGAATTTTTAATTAAATTAAAACTTTAAAAAAAAGCATACATCTTTAATCTGAACACCCAGGAGGTGAAGGCAAGCAGTAGCTCTGTGAGTTTGAGACCAACTTGGTCTATATGGAAAAACTCCAAGCCAGCCAAAACAACCTAATAAGACTCTGTCTCAAGAAACAAACAAAAAATAAATTATTGCAGGATTTGGTAGCACTTGCCTTTAATCCCAGTACTCAGAAGACAGAGGCAGGTGGATCTCCATGAGCTCAAGGCCAGTCTGGTCCACAGAGTGAGTTCCAGGCCAGCTAAGACTTCATAAGACCACCTCCAAAAAAAAAAAAAAAAAAAAACCCAAACATTATTTTTATGTGTCTGGGTGTTTTGCTTTTACTTCTGTATGTGCACCACGTGTGCTGTGCCTGTGGAAGCCAATAAAGAGCAACAGACCCTCTGGACCTCGGGACAGATGATTATTAGCTCTTGTATGAGTGGTGGGCACCGAACCTGAGTCTTCTGAAAGAGAAGCCAGCACTCTTAACCACTGAGCCAGTTCTCCAAGTCTAGATCAGAACACTTCTTATTATTACGCAAGATCTCAGTGAGGAAAAAGAGTCACGCCACTGCCTCCTAGTTCTCAGAGATTTCTGGGACTACAGAAGTTACACCCTGCAAAATTTCTACCCTTAGTCTCTCAGTAATGCTTCTCTGGGTACCTTTGAGACTTCTTCCTGCTTCTTGTTTGGTTTTCTACTAGTACCAGTTACTAAACCCAGGCCCTCACACATGCCAGGCATGTGTGCCGTCACTAAGCCACCTCCCCAGACCAAATTCCTTCTACTTTGCTTTCAGCATTTTGAGTCTACATATGTTTATGAGCTAATGTGTATGTTATCCATACTGTTTGTGATCATCTAGGTTTCTTGGAATGTGTTCCACTCATTCTAGAAAATCCTTGGTCATTATTTAAAATATAGTGGTGAACACTAAGGACATTAACTCTGTGGTAGAGCACTAGCCACTAGCCTCGTACATATAAGGATCTTAGTTCAAGCCACAGCACCTGGGAACAAATTTATACATATCCATAATATACATAGATGTATATACATATATAGGAGAGGTCTGAATCACACAATAATGCTTTGGTCAACAATAGACTATATACAATAAAAGTCTCAGGAGGCTGGGCGTGGTGGCGCACCCCTGTAATCCCAGCACTTGGGAGGCAGAGGCAGGCAGATTTCTGAGTTCGAGGCCAGCCTGGTCTACAGAGTGAGTTCCAGGACAGACAGCCAAGGACTACACAGAGAAACCCTGTCTTGAAAAACCAAAAAAAAAAAAAAAAAAAAAAAAAAAAAAAAAGTCTCAGGAGATTATACTTTAAATTTTTCCAAACTATAAAGTGTTGCTGTCTGCTTGTTTTTGAGATACAATCTGTATAGTCTAGGCTGGCTTGAACTGATAATCCCCCTGCTACCCAAGCACTAGGTTTACAGGTGTGTGCTGACCAATACTGTTAACTAATACTTTTATAATTTTCCTGTGTGTGGTGGTTTAAATATGCTTGGTCCAGCGAGTGACACTTTGAAAGGTGTGGCCTTGTTGGAGTAGGTGTGTGTTACTATGGGGGTGGACTTGGAGACCTTCCTCCTAGATGCCTGGAAACAGTTGTCTAGTGGCCTTTAGTCACCTCCTCCTGCACCATGCCTGCCTGGACACTGCCATGCGCCCACCTTGATGGTAATGGATGGAACCTCTGAACCTGTAAGCCAGCCCCAATTAAATGTTGTCCTTATGAGAGGTGCCGTGGCCATGCTCTCTTCACAGAAATAATACCCTAACTAATAAGACACTGTTTGGGTCCATAAAACTTAATGCTGTGTTGCAACTTCCTACATTATTCAGTCTAAGCAAGTAGTAGGCTATCCACCTAGTTTTCTGTATATACACTTTCCTGTTTACACAATGAAGATGTCACCTAATACTATAGTAAAGTAACACATGGCATGCTCCTTCCTTTATGTGTCAGTTTTTAGACCCTGTGATTCTCTTGATATTCTCTTCAATTTTTTGCCAAGTTCTCTTCTCTTTGTGTTTAATTTCAGTCAATGTTTCTTACTAAGAGTCTAAAGCATCTGCTATTTGTCACTGCTTATATGAAATAAGTTTCCTTAAATGGTTTCTATTGCTGCGATGAAACAGCATGACTAAAAGCAAGCTGGGGAGGGCAAAGGTTTATTGGGCTTATACTTCCACATTGTAGCCCATCGTGGAAGGAAGTCAGGACAGGAACTCAAACAGGCAGGAACCTGGAGGCAGGAGCTGATACAGAAGCCATGGAAGAATGCTACTTACTGGCTTGTTCTCCATGTTCAGCTTGCTTTCTTATAGAACCCAGGACTACCAGCCCAGGAATGGCACCACTCATAATGGGCTGGGTCCACCCCATCAATAACTAATTGAAAAAAAAATGCCCTAAGGCTTGCCTATACTCACACTTATGGAGGTCCTTCTTTCCTCAACTGAGGCTCCCTTATCTCTGCTGACTATAGCTTGTGTCTGGGTGCCACAGCCAGGACAGTCACTATAGTTTCTATCTCCAGTGTTCCTTCCAGTCCTTTCACCTCTACTGAAATTACCCATCCGGTCATGCACATTAGCTACCTCTTTAAAACTCCGCTATTTCAAATTCCCAGTGAAATAATAACATATATAGAATACCTGAACATAATTTCTATTATTGCTTCTTCTATTAGTATGTTTTCCCTGATCTTTTATGCCTCATAATTTTCTACTGGAAAAACCACCCTGTAGGGAACAGCACAAATGGAAACACTTCTCATATGCCTTAAACAGAGTAAATCTTTTTTATATTTTTTACTCCATATTTATGTTGTGTGTGTGTGTGTGTGTGTACCACTGCATACATGTAGAGTCAGAGGATAGCCTGTAGAAGCTGGATCAATCCTTGCAATTTTAGGTGGGTTCTGGAGGTTGAACCCAGGTAGTCAGGCTTTGGTAGAAAGTGCCTTTACCCACTAAGCCACCTTACAAGCCCCGAATCTTTTATTTTCTTGGGAGTTTAGTAGAGGTTGAAGTCTTTGAGCTAGATGCTAAACTGGAGAGTATGTATGAGACTCAGTAGGAGAGCACTTAGCTAGCACTCACAAGAGCCTCTGCACTGGAAACAAGAGAGGAGTAAAAGGACTAGATTTGAGATTAGCACTGTTGCTAACCTCAAATTTCTATATATAAAGAGGACTTGGTTAGGATGCAGCTTGGTTTATTAGTACTGTCCATTCAATTGTGCACTGCCGTCTTTCCTTTGCACTGTGACTATTCTTTTTCTCTCCACCTAACTCATTAGAAACATGTTATTTTGATGATAAATAGCAGTTGGAAGGTGAACTATACTGTTATTCTGACCAAGTTTCAATCTTGGCCATGTAACTCTGGGCTGAGAATGTAGCTTTCTCAACTCTCTTCACATCACTAAAGACACAACTGTGAACCTAACAGATTCCTGAGAAAGTGTATTCCACCCACCCCAACTTTCAGCAGCTGCAATAAAATTTATCAATGTCCTAAAGCCTTGTTTATAACAAGAGGCAGAAGGATGCTGACTCGCCCATTTTCTCTTTGGTAATCAACACACCCTTAAGGGATGCTTCTCACCCTCCGTCTCACGGAGACGGTCCTCTTACCTTGCCCAGCTATTTCCACCCAGGAGAACGCCTCCACTTCCTGCCCCAGTGTTCATGCCCTACATTGTGGAGTCAGTCAGGCCTTTTCACTGTAAGGAATGATACTCCTACCACCTGTCTACATCCCAGGATATAAACTCAAAGCTCTTATAACTTTTCAAAAAGTTTTTTGTTTTCTTTACAGCAAAGTATATTTGTTCAACAACGATACATTTTAGAATTATAACATACAGTGGGGAAAATAATGTCATATTGATTTTGAAATTCAGAACAATAGTCCCATAAATTAAAATTTTTGAGTATTTTAAACATACTTCTAACAATCTTCATACCATTATTTAAATAACTAAAATTACTTTTTTAAGCCAGGCGGTGGTGGCACACGCCTGTAATCCCAGCACTCTGGGAGGCAGAAGCAGGCGGATTTCTGAGTTCGAGGCCAGCCTGGTCTACAGAGTGAGTTCCAGGACAGCCAGGGCTATACAGAGAAACCCTGTCTCGAAAAATCCAAACCCAAAAAAACAAAAAAAAAATTACTTTTTTATTATTTGTTTGTTTGTTTGTTTGTTTGAGACATGGTTTCTCTGTGTAGCCCTGGCTGTCCTGAAATTCACTCTGTAGACCAGGCTGGCCTCGAACTCAGAAATCTGCCTGCCTTTGCCTCCCAAGTGCTGGGCTTAAAATTACTTTTTTTTAAAGAATAAAATACAGGGCTGGAGAGTCAGGGCTTAAGAGCACTGACTGTTCTTCTAGAAGTCCTGAGTTCAATTTCCAGCAGCCACATGGTGGTTCACAACCATCTGTAATGGGATGTGTAAAGACAGCTTCAGTGTACTCACATAAATAAAATAAAGAAATCTTAACAACAACAGGAGGCACCAAGCTATAGTTTTGTTCTTCTTAGACATCCTATCTGCATCTAGGCGTCTGGTTTCCATCTACATTTCCCTTGTTCTAAAGCCTGTATTTTGTAAGACATTAACACCTATGTGTCTGCAATGTAAAATTCTTACCATAAACAACCAGTCGAAGACATGAAATACTTAAAGTTAACTTACACATTGCCATTTCCCTGTATTTCTAGTCTTAAAAGTGTCATTATTATAACTTTACTATTTAGATATCTCCAGCACAATCCAGTTCCATAAATAAAAAAAATAATATGCTGTCTTCATACAGTGAGTGTGCCAAAATAGAGAGCTATCCTTGTAGCAACTCAAGTCTCAGGAAAAGATGCACTGACTGGAGACCTCAGAGCATCACTCAGGCTGTCTGTGGGGCCTGGTGAGCAGGTGTTGCCCCTGTGCCTCACTCGGCCATTCTGAACCAATGTCCACTAGACTACAGCACCTGCATCACAGCAGCCAAGGAGCCAAAAGCAAAGCTTACATTTTGCTCATGTAAAATAATAAAGCTTCCATTTGAATTTAGCTTGCTTCTAAAAAGGATAAGAAATCTTACTTGCCAGTACTTTTTTTTGCCTTTTAATCATTGAAGGCATGTAGTTTCTATATAGGGACTAGTGCTGCGGCTTACAAAGTCTAATATATCACAGGGACACAACAAGATATTAGTAGCAAATGTCCTTATTCTGAACTAACCTTTCACAATTTGTTACAATAAAAATTAAATACTGGGGACTGGAGAGATGGCTCAGTCATTAAGGGCACTGACTGCTCTTCCAGAGGTCCTGAGTTCAATTCCCAGGAACCTCATAGTGGCTCACAACCATCTGTATTGGAATCCAATGCCTTCTTCTGGTGTGTCTGAAGACAACGACAGTATATTCATATATATATATAATAATTTTTTAAAACAAAAAAAAGCGCCGGGAGGTGGTGGTGCATGCCTGTAATCCCAGCACTTGGGAGGCAGAGGCAGGCGGATTTCTGAGTTCGAGGCCAGCCTGGTCTACAGAGTGAGTTCCAGGACAGCCAGGGTATACAGAGGGTATACAGAGAAACCCTGTCTCAAAAAAAAAAAAAAAAAAAAAAAAAAAACCAAACCAAAAACCAAAAACCAAACCAAAACAAAACAAAACCAAACCAAACCAAAACAAACCAAACCAAAACAAAACAAAAAGCTAAATACTGACATTATTAAGGTTTTTTACAAAGTACAATTAGTACAAAATTAACTAAGCAATTTTCAATTATTTCTAAAATCTGTTCATTGAAATAATTATCTGAAGAAAATACTTGTAAATTTTTTTGTTTTGTTTTTGTTTTTTTGATTTTTTTTTTTTCCGAGACAGGGTTTCTCTGTGTAGCCCTGACTGTCCTGGAACTCACTCTGTAGACCAGGCTGGCCTCGAACTCAGAAATCCACCTGCCTCTGCCTCCCAAGTGCTGGGATTAAAGGCGTGCACCACCACCGCCTGGCAATACTTGTAAATTTAAATAATGTTAATATTCTAAGGTTGTTAACAATGTAAATAAATTAAAACCAGAATTATTTAACAAATCAAGGAGAAAATCAGATTCAAAAAAGACACTGGTAAAGTCTCCCCATGTAGAATGCAGTGCAGAATTAGTGTTGGTCCAAGTATAAAAGAAGCTAGCTAACAGTCTAAATATTACTCCAACATCAATCTTAAACCTTAATCAAATAGTTATATTACTCTGTTCTTCACAATAGGGGAAAAGAAATAAAAATCACTGCAGCACAGTTTAGCAGAAGTTTGAAAATTAGAATAATACCATTAAAGTGATAGTGAATGTTTGTTTAAAGCAGTAACTTCATCAGAAATCAAACTGTTATACAATAAAAATTTTTAAAAAAGATGATATTCAATAAAAATTAAAAAAAATCAAACTATATGATTGAAAGATATTTCACATATGCATGTTTATAATCTGTTACTAATACATACTGAATGAAAATCAACTTTAAAATTAGAAAAATATAAACACAATAAATATAAATATATATAACATACAAATATAAACCATGTTTTCACTTGCTATCAAAATTAGAATTTTTTAATGAAACTATCATGTTAAATAGCAGTCAACAGCTACAAACATTTACTCAACAAATTTGGGACCTTCCATTTAGTGGTTGCAACTATGTAATAGTTTAATTGTATAAATAAAGCTGATATCATAGATACAAAAGAACATCCTGCAGAACAAGCACATGTCACTTCTGTACTTCCCCCATGACTGACAAGGGATGAACACTTTGCTCAAATATATATACTATGCATACAACACAACTGGTGGCTATAGAAATAAAACAAAGAGACGCTTTTATGACTTCATAATCAACCTTTTTTAAATCTAATCTTAGAATATTTGCTGTAATCGTTACACAATGAAACATTTCATGAACAGAGACATACAGTATTCTCAACTTAAAAAAGAAAAGTTTTAATCAGACAAACCAGAGTTAATTCTGGGATAAAACTATTTGTATGAGATAGTATATTGACATATTGCCAGCACATTAATGTTGCCAAATATTCTATAATAATTCAAGCTACATATACAAATTTTTTTAAAAATACATTCTTATAAGACAGGAAAAGTGGCCATTTAATTAATTATATCCTAATAATTAAGGCACTCAGAAGCAAAAGAAGTTCCAAGCAGCTTCAACCGTAAATTCACAGCCAAACTGGGCTACATAAGATACTGTCTTAAGCCAAGTATGATGGCGCATGCCTTTAATCCCAGCAGCCAGGAAGCAGAGGCAGGTGGATCTCAGTGAGTTCAAGGCCAGCCTGGTCTACATAGCAAGTTTCAGAACAGCCAGAGATATTACACAGGAAAACAACCCCGGGGAGAGGGGAGGGGGGGACCTGACTCTGTCTCATAAAACCAAAAATGTTAACTAACTAATATCTGTGTACTGTTACTGGTGCTGGACAAAACTTTCCTATTAAAGCAAACCAAGGGACTGGGGAGATGGAGTAGGTATAAAGTACCTGCTCTACAATCCTAAGGACCTGAGTTCAGATTCTCAGCAACCACATAAATTCTAAGAGGACATGGTGACCCAGCTATATCTCAGCATTCTGTTGGTAGAGATGGGTTTCCCAGAGCAAGCTGGCTAGTGAAACTATATGAATAGGTAAGCTGAGCAATCAAGTACAAGACCCTGCCTCAACATGTAAGATAAAGAATTATCAAAGAAGACATCGATGTCAACCTGTATCCCCAACACAAATGTGAGGATATAAGCATGCCCTACTCCACACACCCATGGGATCACATACATAGAGCCATGCATTCACATATGAGTGTTCACACAGAGACACATTAACAAACAAACAAGAAAATCATTAAGAATTGCCCAGCTGGGGAGCTGGAGAGATGGCTCAGTGGTTAAGAGTACCGACTGCTCTTCCGAAGGTTCAATCCCAGCAACCACATAGGGGCTCACAACCATCCGTAATGAGATCTGACACCTTCTTCTGTTGTGTCTGAAGACAGCTACAAGTGTACTTACATATAATAATAAATAAATCTTAAAAGAAAAAGTAATTGCCCAGCTGGAAGACCCACCTAATGAAGCTGCCCAGGGCAGAGCAGCAGACTTTGAAAAGGAAAGAGGTGCTAGGCATCACATTAGGGACCAGGGGGACCAGAAGAGGGTGGGGTTGTCCAGGGAACTATCAAGAAAGGATTTACAACCTCCCCCGCACCCCCTTGTGCCAGAACCCCAAGAACACTGAGGCTATAAGAACCCCTTCCCCCAACAAAAGCACAGCCTGTTAGAGACAGAGGCATCTAAGAACTTCGTATTTTTCAACTCGGGGAAGGGATGTCAGCAACTCAGTCCATAAGTGTTCTACGCCTTGTCTTCTATATTACATTTCCACTCTTACATACATCTCATGGTGTTTGCTCCTGTTTGTATGCTGCTCAATTAGGTTTTAAAACTGTTGCTTACAGTTTCTACATCTTGTTTACTAGAAGGCCTTTTTCAGCTACTTCTTACCCTGTCTTCCTCTTTCTCATCTTTATTCACTCCCTGTTTTACTTAATTATAACATTATACACCTTTAGCAACCTCTAAATCATGTTCCCTAACAGTGCCCCAGCTTTCCCCTCCCAGTTACTTTACCCATCTGAAATACTGTTTTCTTTTCAGAGTCAATCTAATACTTAATCCTTGTTTTACCCACCATATTTCCCTTTCATACCTCATCTTACTAACTAAAATATCAATCTACTCTACCATTGGTAATTTGTTACTACAAGTTACTCGAATCAAGGGACTACTATAATTACTGGCTACTAGAGACATCTGCAGATTACAGACATCTGCAGAATGCTAATGCCAAGCAGTGAGGTTGGTCTTACAGTTAGTGTCAGCACTGCTGCAGGAGAATTACACTTAACACACAAAGGCAAGCTGAAAATATACATAGAAAGTTTACAAGAACAGGTTATAGGAGCTTGATTCCACTCACTCAAGTATAATAACAAAGACAGCACCGATTACCAAAAGAAGCCTGTTCCGAGACTTCATTTTTAACCTAACAAATGACAGAGTTCTGACAACTAAGAAAAATGTGGTTCAAAACTTGATACTTAGCCAGCCGTGGTGGCACACGCCTGTAATCCCAGCACTCTGGGAGGCAGAGGCAGGCGGATTTCTGAGTTCGAGTCCAGCCTGATCTACAGAGTGAGTTCCAGGACAGCCAGGGCTATACAGAGAAACCCTGTCTCGAAAAACCAAATCCAAAAAAAACCAAACAAAAAACAAAAACCAAAAAACGTGATGCTTGAAGATCAAGAGATTCTTCTGGACGTTAGAAGTTGCTCTCACATCCCTGATTAAACTCATTAATGATACAAGAGATACAAAGTGACCCCCTAAGGTTGGCTATTTTGGGCAGAGGACAACAAATGAGACTCAAAGTTATGTCAGAAAAATTATTCAAGAAAAAGTAAGAACACTTCCATCACCTAAAATATGAAATATAAGACAACCAAGGATATAAAAATATATCCAAACAATTAAACTGCAAATAACTAATAGATCAAATCGTTTCATACAGCATTGTAATTTAAAGTAGAAGAAACTATTTCTGCTATAGTATTTCCCATAGTAAACAGAGGCTGGTTATTAGAATTCCTTGGATATGTAGATGAGAACTACTGCAGAATTATTGGTTTCATTGAATTTGTTCTGAGAAAACAAATATATGGGTTTTGACCAAATTATTTGCTGAAGTCTAATACAAGATTAATTTAATAAATACTGAGGAAAAGATAATTACAGAACTCAAGGGGGAAAACTCCATTATTTTAGAATGCAATCAAAGACAACTTTATATTGGCAATTTGTGTTTAGGCAAAAATGTGTGATTCATTTAAAACTTCTAAATGACAAGCTCATGAAGGGGGAAGGTAGGCTCTTGAAAACAGAAATTTATGTTCATGGTGATTAAAGGTGATTTACTAACATATAAACACCTAACTTAACCTAAGGGGGTGGGGCAGTTGAATAAAGGCAGTTTTACCTTCTCATTTAGCAGTTCAATAAAGCAGTACTGCCTTGAGGGCTACAACTCCAAATAAACTAAAAAGGCAACTCAAATCTTGAGCCCCACCTTCAGCTCTGTTTAGCCAAGCACCCACAACAAAACTAAAGGAAGTCTTTGCAACTGTGTTGTTAAAGCTTTAACTAAACAACTGTGACATATGAAATTCAAACAGATACAGAGAACTAGTAATATAAAACAGAAAGAAGACACATCTGCCATTAATAATCTAGGAGAAAGGATAAGGGTCTTTATTTCCCCTTGTCAAAAATTCTACCATCTGCACAGAAACCATCTTTACACTCTGTGTCCATAAGAACTGAGCTGACCAGCTGAAGAGGGGAGAAAACCAAGAGGGAAGCATACTTAGCCAATGCTTACAGTCCTATTAGGGGGAGGACAAGGATTAAGACTGCATATTCAGAAACAAAAAGAAACAGCAACAAAAGCCCAAGACACAGGCAGGTAGTGGGAGTGCACACCTTTAATCTGTGTGCATTTGGGAGGCAGAAGCAGGTGGATCGGTCTACATAAGGAGTTCCAGGATAGCCAAAACCACATAATAGAGAGATCCTGTCATTAATTAACTAAATAACTAATTAAGTAAAATTCCATGGTACAACTGGCAATTATTCTAAAATCTGAAATGTTCTATTTCCTAAAATAGACTCTTACTTTATAAAATAAGCATTGAAAATAAAATTAAAAGGAATAAATTACTGGCCATAAAGAAGTCTTGAGCTTAGTATTATAATTATTATGATAGAAAAGAAAAGCATTTCTATGTTCCAAACTTGGCACACATCACATTTGCAAGGGACATCCAGCATCATACTGATAACTCCATTCCTCTGTGATATGTATAACACTGGGGGAGACAGGAGCTTGCTGCTGAGAGGAGGAACAGAAAGCAGTCAAATGGCCATCTATTAGCTTATCAGCTCCACAACTACACAGACAAGTCAACAAAGCTAAAAGTTAACACCAAATCCAAACAACCGTCTGAGGCATTAGTACTAAATGAGGACAAGTCTACCAGATAGAATACCTACGCATCTATCACCCTACCACCACCATCTTCCTTCTTCCACAAGACAAGAGAAATATGAATTTTCTTTGCTGGCTTTCAAATTTGTATAATACATACCTCTCAAATTAGCTACAACACACTACACAGCAAATATCTTTGCCACTCATGGCTTTCATTCTCCCATCTCATCAACAATCTTTTTAAAGTTTGGAAAAATGAGGATAATAGTAATGTTTCAAACTTCAAAATCTGTAGCAAAATCTAGAAACTTCTCATCAGCTGTCCACTCAAATCTGAGTTGTGGAGCCCCTCCCTCTTTCTCTCCCTCCCATCGTGAGCCTCCACAGGACTGCTGATGTTAACTGTTCATCCACTTTCAGTCTTCTTCCATCAAGAGTCTTTACATTCCTTTACATATGCCTGTGAGGGTATGCACTTTCTTTAGTAGTAGTAGTAGTAGTAGTAATAATAATAATAATAATAATAATAATAATAATGTAGCTATTGCTTTAAAATATAAGTGTATTTTTTATATTCACATAACCTAATACACTTATTATTTTGATATTTTTGTCATTAATTTTATGTGGCATTGATTAAGTTGACACTATAGGCAAGTTTTCTGTTTTTTCTTCCTTTCTTTTTAGGTGTGTGTGTGTGTGTGTGTGTGTGTGTGTGTGTGTGTATGTATTAAATTAGGAAGAATCTACCAAATAACTAAATTCCTGTCACCTCTCCATCTTCCTTCTCCCACAAGAGGAATATGAATTTTCTTTGATGGTTTTCAAACCTGTATAACGCAACTCTCTCAAATGAGCTACAACACACTACACAGCAAATATTTTTCCATTCATGGTGTTCATGCCCACTCGCCTGTTGCATGCATATTCAGAGATTAGAAGTCCATAGCTACCCTGTGCTTCTTCTCTCACCCTCTTGTGTGTGTGTGTGTGTGTGTGTGTGTGTGTGTGTGTGTGTGTGTGTGTAGGTATGTGCATATGTGTATTCTGGTTCACATGTGTGTATATGTGAGGACAGAGGCTATGGTAGGTATTTTTCCTCAATTACTCTCAACTTTTTACTTTTTAGAAAGAGTCTGTCATGGGCCTTGAAGCTCACTGACTCCTCTTGATTAGCCTGAAGGCAAATGAGCTTCAGATATCTGCTGCAACACACTGAAAAGAAAATCAAAAAAGATAGCAAGACATCCCATGTTCCTGGATTGACAGAATACTGGGAGAAAAGGCTATACTGCCAAAGTTAATTTACCTATCTAAATTCTAATGTCACATTTCCAGATTTAGGAAAAACAACTCAGGAATTCCTATGGAACCACAAAAGACCACGAATAACCAAAAGTACGAACACTGCCAGGGCATTATGGTACCTAGCTCTAATTAGATTACAGAGCTACAGTGACAAAGACAACCTGGTACTGGTATAAAAATGGATGGGTAGGCAAATGGATCACACTAGAGACCCAAAAATAAAACAACCAAAAAGTTATGCCCATGTAATTTTGACAAAGGAGACAAAAACATATGCTGGATAAAGACAGCCTGTTCAATGCACAGTACTAGCAAAGCTTGATTTCTTTCACCTTGTAAAATCAATTCAAAATGAATCAAAGACCTTAATTTAAAACCTGAAATGCTGAAACTTCTAGAAATCCATAAGAAGTTCTCTTCAAGACACTGGAGGAGGCAAGAACTTCCTGAGCAGAACATGTAGTCCAAGAGCCAGCCTAAACTATAAGATGAGACTACATTGAAAATAGTTTCTGCACACTGGGAACTGAAGAGATGGCTCAGCGGTCAAGAGCCGGTTTTGCAAGAAGAAACTCTAGAGCAGGAATCAGCACATTAATACTTTAGATTATGACTTTAAAGCTAGCATGACATTTGTACCTTTCAAGCATTATAAGCACACATAACATACATACACACACTCACTCTCAAGTACACATAAACACAATAAACAATGGAGCAAGGTATTTACTAACTAGCCATTAAACAAAGTTTCCCAATAAATGCTCTACTGGGAAGCAGGAAAGGCTGCAGACGGCCCAACTGCCAGAATGCTTGTCTAGCATGCACAAAATCCTCCATCTGATTCCAGCACAGCGTACATCAGGAGTAGTGGTACATGTCTATAATCTCAGTATTCAGAAAGTAAAAAAAGGATCAGGAGTTCAAGGTCATCTCTGGCTGTACACTGAGTTCAAAGCCAACTTATATGGCAACCTACCTTGAAAAAACAAAACAAAACAAAAAACCCAAAAACAAACAAACAAAAAACCAGGAAGCTATTGAAAAATCATTAGGTACAAAAGTTAAAAAAAATCATAGAGTAAATAAGAACAATATTTACTTTCAATTTACAATCAATGTATATCTATATATCCTACTATTACAGATTTTAAACCTGTTTTATGTATTTTTCAAAAATTTGTATTAGAAGATTAAAACTCTCATAGGAGTAGAAAAAGAACCTACATATGTCTAACAGAATTTTAAATGTGTACTATATCTCTCACTTACTAATCTTTCTGTTAAGTCTATCTCTTTGAGAAATACCAGAGATATACAAAGAAGAGAGCCATGATAAGAATATTCATTAGCAACAACATCTGCAATTTTTAAAAGTTATACATAATAAATAAATAGGAAGTTATTCAGCAACCCATGAGCAATAATGTATTAAATAATAATGAAGCATGAAATAAACCAGGCTCAGGAGGAGGAAAGTCTGTATGATCCACTGACTTGAGATACTTAAGTCAAATTCAGCCTGGCAGTGGTGGTACCTGCCTTTAATCCCAGCAGAGACAGGTAAATCTGAGTTGGAGGCCAGTCTGATCTACAGATTGAGTTCCAAGACAGCCAGGATTACACAAAGAAACCCCATCTCAGGAAAAAAACAAAAAACAAAAAACAGAAGGTAATCAAACTCAGAGACAGGAGAATGGTGACTCTGGAGCTGGAGGAGTAGCACTGTGGAGTGCTGTTGAAAAGGGGCTTAGCTTCAGTCTGAGAAGATTAGCAAGTCCTTTAAAGGGGCTGGAGAGAGGGCTCATTGGCTAAGAGCATTTACTACTCTTGCAGGACAAGGCTGGTTCCTAACACCTATATGGTGGTTCGAAAGCCTCTGTACTCCAGGTCTAGAAGATCTGCCACCCTCTTTGGACCTCTGTGTTCAATAGGCACACTATGTGTGTCTGAGGTCAACACATAGTGGTGTAGTAGTACATACATATATAAAGACCAAACACCTATGTAGATAAAAAATAAAATTTGGGCCGGGGCGGTGGTGGCGTACGCCTTTAATCCAAGCACTTGGGAGGCAGCAGAGGCAGGTGGATTTCTGAGTTTGAGGCCAGCCAGGGCTACATAGAGAAACCCTGTCTCGAAAAACAAAAACAAAACAAAAAAAAAAAAAAAAAAAATTGGGGGGTTAGAGAAATGGCTCATCAAGTAAAAGCACTGTTGCTCCTGCAGAGAACCTGAGTTTGACTCCTGGCACTGACATAACAGCATATAGCCATGTAGAACTTGAGTTCCAGGGGATATAATGCTCTGATATAATCTTCTGACCTCCCTAAGAACAAGGCAATTATACAGTGCACAGACATACAATGTATGCAAAATATGCATCTTAAAAAAATAGAGAAGAAAGCATAATTAGCATGAATATTTTCTTAAAGTCTCAAAAATGGATAGTGATACTGGTTATCTAACAACTGGAATACACTTAATACACTGAACTTTACTCATAACAGTGATTAAAATAGCAAATATTATGGATATTAACACTTTTTTTAATTATTGACTTTACTTATATGAGTATAGCTATCTTCAGACACCCCAGAAGAGGACATCAGATCCCATTACAGATGGTTGTGAGCCACCATGTGGTTGCTAGGAATTGAACTCAGGACCTCTGGAAGAGCACTCAGTGCTTTTAACCACCAAGCCATCTCTCCAGCCCAACATAATTTTTAATATTAAAAAAAAGGGAAAATATATTGTCATTTAAAATCTACATTTATGCATCGACATGGTGGCATATGCCTTTAATCCCAGCATTCAGAAGATAAGCTCTCACTCAAGACCAGCTTTGTCTACATGGCGAGTTCCAAACCACTGTAAGACCTTATCTCAAAAAATATATAAAATAGAACCTATATTTACAAAAAGGCAGCATTATAAACAACAGTTTATATGTGCTAACATATGACATCTCATATTTCAACTACAAAATAATTATGTAGATAGTATAACACTGCTGCTCTTATTTTACATGTAAAACTATGGGTCAGAAATGCAGATTATATTTTCAGTTTTAAAACTATTAGTGGGAGCCAATAGTAACAATCAGTTTGATTCTAAAACACATACTTATGCTGAGAGTATCAGGGTATGGGCCAGTGGTAGGACTAGCATGTAGTGACCTAGGATCGGATCCCACAATCACACACACACACACACACACACACACACACACAATTTCAAACTATTTTATCCTCAAATTTAAACTAACACGATGATCACTGTTTCCTTTTCATGGTACCATTTACTGACCTTTCTTGGAGCCAGAGCAGGCCTCAGTGAGGCCTAAACAGCTATCTTATAGAACTACTTCAGAAACTACTCTGAATCACTTGTATTTCTGCTTCAAAGTAAATGAAGGCTTTGGCAATTTATTTTATTTTAAAAAGCTGCTTTAGTTCATGTAAATGACTAACCTAAAAAGGCATTTTGGATAATTAGCTTCAAAAGATTTAAAAATAAACAAACTGGTACAAACAGATGTTCCCAACAATAAAATCTTCCACCAAAGTAATATACACTAAGCATAAGAAACACTTATTTTATTTTCAAAAGCAGTTTAATCTATTAAATAACTATTTAGGGGCTGGAGAGATGGTTCAGTGGTTAAGAGCACTGACTGCTCTTCTGGAGGTCCTGAGTTCAAATCCCAGCAACCACATGGTGGCTCACAACCATCTGCAATGAGATCAGATGCCCTCTTCTGGTGTGTCTGATATGTACTTACATATAATAAATAAACAAATCCTTAAAAAAATAATTATATGGAATAAGAATTTCAAGTGTTTTTTATAAATACCAGCCACTTTCCTTTGGGGGTGGGGCATTGCTGGGAACATAACACAGTTTTTAGACATTCTTGGCAAATTCCCTACCACCAAGCTATACACCCATCCCTAATAAGAGTTATTTTGTTTGTTTCTGATTGTGTATGTGTGTGGCTTTTAAGATTTACTCTATTTTTAATTATGTGTATATATGTGCGTATCTGTGTATGAGTTTGCACATGTGCAAAGGAGTCACTGGAGATCAGAGGTGTCAGATCACCTGGAACTAGAGTTGCAGGTGGCTGTAGGCAACCTGACGCATGTTCTAGGAACCAACCGTGGGTCCTCTGAAGATCGGTCCATGCTCTGAACTGTGAACCATCTCTCTAGACCCCTAATATGAGTTTTTAATAATCCAGCATCTCCTTTAATGATTGCAGATAAACTAAACAGGTAGTCTAAACAAATAGGTTTGTGTGTGTATACTGTGGTAAGTGTTCATGTGTGTAAGAGACCTATATAAAAGCCAATGTGTGTGAAAGCCAGAAGTTGACATGAGATAGTTTCTCCAATCATGCTCTACCTTATTTTTTGAAATAAGGTTTCTCATTGAACCTAAAACTCACTGACTGGCTGCAGTGGCTGGCCCACCCAAAAATTATGTCTGTCCCTGTGGCCCCAGCACACAGGACACAGGCTCACACCATATTCCTAGACCCATAAAATTCTTCTTAGTAACTTTTTGCCTGATAAAAATTATCAAATCTCATGGGTTTTGTTCTATTTTTTAAGTGTGTGCATGTTTATATGTGCATATGCCACATGTGTGAAAGTGCCTGTGGATGCCGAGGAAGGCTGAAGACACTCTGGAGTAGGTAAGAGGGGTTCCCAGGCAACCAATGTAAGTGCTGGAACCAGTCTCAGCTCCTCTGGAAGAACAGAAGCACACTTAACGTCTGAGCCATCTCTCCAGCCTAAATTGTAGATGTTTAATTCAGCAACATAACTGACATAAACGAAACAGTTACCTAACAAGACTTAAAGACTCATAAAACACTGGATTTTAGCCCAAATATCCCAAGTTTTTGTGCCATGGACCTGGAACAGGCACAGAATGAAGGTGTAGCATCAAGAGTTTATTCAGGTGTTTAGGACAGCTATCTTTAACATCTCCACCTCAGAGTATAACAGAAAAAAACCTTGCAGGAACCCGTGCACTACTGAACTGAAATGTTATGTAAAGCCTTATATAGAGCTCTTCTTATACAAACATGCACAGTTCTGGGCTCAACCCAGCACAATTTAAAAAAGTCAAAATGTTTATAATCCCCAAGTCAGTTCACACAGACACACCTCAGTTCTCTAATTCAGAACAAAGGATAACCTTTAACCAGAGTATCACGTACTTGCTATTCAGCAACCTTATGGGGAAATGACAGGGACACTGAAGTTAGAAATTAGTAAACTAATTCATGATTCATCTTGCAAAACAAAGCTATCTTCTATAAACCACTTATTTCTATTTGTGCAATATAGAAAAAATATTATCTTAATAAATAAACAACTGTACTTACGTGTTAGATGAAAAATCCCATCACAGGCACTAATATGAGATAAAAAGGCATTCCCCAAGCCCTGCCCATTGTGAGCTCCTTTTACAAGGCCAGCAATATCCACTACATTTAGGAAAGCAGGAATCTTGCTGAAATACAAAAGATAATTTTATTATAAAGAACCTGCTTATCGACTAATTGAATTCTCCAAACATTTCACATAATTAACTATTTGCTTCTTGAAACAAGGTTTGAAATGTACATAATGATAACTTAATAACCTAATAGCCCCCCCAAATAAAAAAAAAAAACTTGTCTATATGTTGTGACTTCTTTCTTTTACATTTTATTATATTATTATTTGTGGAGGGTGGAGAGGGCTGCACCTGTGCCACAGCTCACTGTGGACGTCAGAAGACCAACTGCAGAAGTCAGACCTCTCCTTCTACTGTGTGGGTCCTGGGAATTGAACTTAGGTTAGGCTTGAGGGCAGCCTCCTTTACCTACTAAGGCATCCTTTGGTGTGTGTGTGTGTGTGTGTGTGTGTGTGTGTGTACAGGAACATCCACAGGTGCCTTCAAGTGCATGTAGTGGCCCAACGTTAACACAGGGAGCTTTCCTCAATCATTGTTTACCTTACTCTTTTAGAAAGGATCACTCAAAAAACAAACAAAAAATCAAAAAACAAAACAAAACAAAAACAAAAGCACAGAACTCATAAACATGGCCAGTCTGTCTGGCTAGCTTCCTCAAGGGATTCCCAGTCTCTGCCTTCAGTGCACTACATTTGCAGAGGGCTGGAGTCTGAACTCCAGGCCCCACCCCTGGGTGACTAGCTGTTTACTTACTGAGCCATCTCCCATGGCTGTTCTGTGTGCATATGTGAACATGAGTATGCATGTGTGTTTGTGAGTGTTCACATGTGTATGTAATCCCTGAAAGCCAGAGGTCATAGTCTTCAGCTACCATCCATCCACCTTGTTTCTTGAGACAGAGGGGCTTTTGGGGCTTGCCAATTAGGCTAGTGACCAACAAGACCTAGAAATCCACCAGTCTCTGCCACCGACTGCTGGGATTACGAGTGCACCACCATAGTGCCCAGCTTTTGTTTTGTTTTGTTTTTTTGAGACAGGGTTTCTCTGTGCACCTCTGCCTGACCTGGAACTTGCTCTGTAGACCAGGCTGGCTTTGAACTCAGAGATCCACCTGCCTCTGCCTCCCTGGTGCTGGGATCAAAGGTGTGCATCACCACTGCCCAGCTGTGCCCAGCTTTTTTAATGTGGGTTCAGGAGACTGGACTCGGGTTCACGCTCGCATGGCAAGCATCATGCCCACTGAGCCATTTCCACAGCTCACATTAAGACTTTCTTACCTAGGAAATGAGGGAAGAAACTATTTTATTTCTGAAATCGAAACTCCTATCAGCAATATTGCTAAAAGTTCTATTGGTACATGCACAAATCAAGTACCAAAATCAAGGTGGCCAGATATCCTGGGGGTTGGCAGAAGCTAGGGTTAAAAGAGAGACCTGGTATTCATCAACACTTCCAAACAGTGAATAAAAATGTTTCATGAATCAATACAATAGTGAATGAAAAGTTAGTGAAAAGTTAAAAAGAAAACTAAATTCTCAGTAATAATAAATAGTAAATATTGTATATGACATAGTACTAAAAAGGTAACAAAAATGATAGTTTCAATTTGTATTGTTAATCTAGAACGTTATTTTTTAAATGTCTTTTATCTTTAATTAGAAAAAAGGAAACCTTATTAAGGAGAAAATAAGATAATGCATTGTAGGACATGGGACAGAAAGCAAATAACACAGTGAGAAGTGAAGGCTTCCTCTGCTCCCTACACTGTGACAGAACACGAACATCCACATCGAGAGGTATATTCTTCTGTACTGTGTGCTGAATGTGTACACAGAAGCATGGAACATGTGTTTTTCCTAGAGTATGAGTAACTTCCTGTATTTCTTTCTGAGCATATATATATAGGACACCAGATCTCTCTAATCCTGCCCAACACTGTAGAGTTGAGGCTGCCTCTCTCCTTATCATATTTACCCTTCTCTTCTCCAACACTGAGAATCCTGGTTCCCGTGATCCTCAATATATCCCAGTGTGTGCTGAATCCCTACTTATAATCCTCCTCTTGACACCATCAGGTTACCGTCTGGTTCACAGCCCTCCTGCCTGTCCCTGGTTATTGTAAGGCTGTGCTTCTGACAACAGGCAGTCCTTGTAGAGGCCCAGCAGCAGCCGTGCTGCCGTCCTACCCCGTCCCGCCCCGCCCCGCTGAATTCCCTCCTAGTACAGACCCTCGTTACCACTAGACTGCATGGCCATGTGATGCTGCTGAAATTTTCAAAGATATGGAAATATGATAAATCTTTTGAATTTCAAATCTGTTGAAATTTTAGGTATTAAAGGTTTGAATTCCTCAAAAATATCCTTGTTTTCCTTTACTAAAAATAATTGAATAATGGCTCTTATGGAAATAAAGAAATTGAATGGAAGCCTATCTTCTGAAGTTCAGAAGATCAAAATACTACTTGTATGAAAACACAACAGTAGAACTAAGAATACAGCCAGAATCAGGTGTGGTGGTGCGAATGTTTAACAGCAGCACTCAGAAGGCAGAGCCTGTAAATGGGAGGGCAACCTAGTCAATCTACACAGTGAATTCCAGGCCAGTCAAGGCTACATAGTGAGACCCTGTATCAAAACCAAAACCAAACAAAATCAGCATTATACAAGCCCACATTTGACCAATCACAGATCAAACACTATTCACAAGAAAGAAAACAGACCTGTAATGAGCATGCAAGTTGATTTCTTGTCATTATTCCCTAAACAACAGAGTATACCTATTTATATAAGTTAAATTACCTGAATAAGTAAACTAGAGAGGATGTGAAATATATAGGATATGGTGCAAAGGCTATATGCATGAAATAACTACAGCACTTTAGGTGAGCAGCTCTTGATATCTCTAGAGTCTAAGAACCAATTCCCCATTCATGGATACCAAGGAACAAGTGATTAGTAAAAAATCACCTTAAACAGCTGTAGTGTTGGATGCTTGTAAATCACAGGCTAAGGCAAGAGGAGTACAGGCTACATAGTTAAACCTTGTGTTAAATAAACAAACAAAAAATCGTCTAAAAATTCCACTACCCAAAAATTACTGTCAATAAATTAGAGATCTTCTTTACATACCCCTTCCTATGTATAATGCATGTATATCCTTACAAAATTACACAATGAAATCATATAACATAAGCTAATTTTTCCCTCTACTTCACAATCTCAGAAAAAAATAATTACATTAACAAAGAAGATCCTTCTTTCCCCTTCTACATTGCTTTTATAATCATCCAAAGTAATGCTACGTTAAGTATGGAAGAAACTGGGCTGGAGAGATGGCTCAGCAGTTAAGAGCACTGACTCTTCCAGAGGTCCTGAGTTCAATTCCCAGCAACCACATGATGGCTCACAACCACTTGTAATGGAATTTGACACCCTCTGCTGGTGTGTCTGAAGACAGCTCTAGTGTACTCATATACATAAAAAAGTTTGGAAGGGGGGGGAATGATTGGGGAATAGCTGGGGGGGGGAGAGGAATTATGGGACATATGGTGGGGGGGGGGGAACTGGGAAAGGGGAAAGCCTTTGGAATGTAAACATAGAATATAGAAAATAAAAATTAAAAAAAAAAACGGTTGGAAGAAACTTTGAACATATTTCCCCATCTATGAGAGAACCAAGAATGGTGCAATGTATTCCTTACCTTGCTGGTTTGTGATACTGGCAAAGGAAGTCAAATCTCTCATCTGGCACGGGCACTCTGCTCTCATTAGGATCAATAGTGCAGAACGGGAAGTTTTCTGCTGAAGCCTGACTATTGGTTAATACATTGAAGAAGGTAGACTTCCTAAAATAAAGGAAAGCACTTTCAGTCAATTCTTAAATTACTTAACAAAAAAACAAAAAACAAAAAAAAACAAAAAAACCCCACATCTGACACTAACTTCAGAGTTCAGTATTTATAAGGACAAATCTGGGAAGGTGGAAGAAACATTTTTACTAACACAAAATATGAAATTTGATAATTTAATTTCATAATTAGGTTATATTCCCCAGTTTAGTCTATTTGAAATTTAAAAAGAATGTTCACAAAGAACCTTTGAAATAGAAGATATCTGGAGTTCCATACACTGTCACGAAACATATCCTTCCACAGTGTACCATTATCATAATGCCAGTATCTTTTCACCCATATTTTACATGACTTCCCTAACGTTGACATACTGGAAGCTAGCATGACTATTCCATTTTGAGCATTCCAAATTGAAGAGCAGATACTATTTGCCTCTGAAGAAATAGGTCAGAGCTCATATTAGCTTCTAATTGTTACTACACAAGGATTACTGGTAATCCTCAAACTATAAATTATAAAAGTAAATAGATTTGTTTTTTGCTATATGATTTAAATCAAGATAAAAAGTGCATTCATATGGATAATTTTTCAATGATCTGGTTCATATCATGATATGTACTCAGAAGATGATGCCTACCCAGAGAACACCAGTCATATTTTAAAATGTGCAGTTTTTAAAAAGTGGAGTAAAGTCTG
The DNA here is from genome assembly GCA_964023405.1 of Apodemus agrarius. Classification (NCBI taxonomy): domain Eukaryota; kingdom Metazoa; phylum Chordata; class Mammalia; order Rodentia; family Muridae; genus Apodemus; species Apodemus agrarius. The sequence continues at coordinate 111,341,044 of OZ030008.1, read as the reverse complement.
AAACAAAATGGGAGTTTTAAGGAATTTGCTGATTTGCTTTGGACTACTGCAGAGACCTTACTACAGTAACTTTCCCTTGCTCCAGAGAGAGTGCACAAGGAATTTAAAGTGAGAATTACTGTTATACAATGTTTTTTAGAAATGAGGAAGTGGCTAAGGATTAGTCAGTAATTATAAATTATAAATTTCCAAACTCTGGTTAGATGTGCTTATGTAAAAATGTTTGCATATGGATTAAATTTGATAAAACAATACTCAAAAAGTATAATAGTTGAGTTTCTATGTGAATTTAAGATGATGATTTTCCCTCCCTGCCCCTCCCCCCAAATTTTAAGGTATAACTGTCTCTTCAAATGAGGTCTAATTATCTTATATTCAGTAGGGAAAATAACATCTTAACCACAACACATCAGATTAAACTTTTAAACCGAGGAACCAGTCCTTTTTTATTTATTTCTAAAAGCCCTATAAAAACAGGATGCAAACAAAGTAACAATCAAAGCTTATCTTAGTAAAGCTCCTAGTAAGAAGTGTTTTAACAACAAGATGCTGAACAATACCTACCTATCAGTCTCTAAATACTGAGCTTCCATCACATTCAGACTAAACATTTCAGAGTCAAGTAGAAACGTGTGCCAAAATAGACACAAATCAGTGCTGCTAGCAACACACTTAGTCAAATCAGTGGCTTTCAAATGCCTGCTATATTGTATTACAGAGGGTAAAGGTTACAAGATCTACCAGTATTCAAGCCTATGTTTTAAATATATTCAGATACATGGTATAAAGTCAAGTTTTAGAGAGATGGGGCTAGATTCATGCTCAGCTAAACAATCACAAATTAATGGTGACTTCTGTAGGATTTACAGTGGCAACCTGTAACAACCTAGCACAGGATGCCCTGAATGAATGCGTATTGTTGACACCCACAAAGCCACAGAAAGTAAAGATCAAGGCCTAAATCTACAGGTAAACTGACAAGCCTGTTCCTACATGGGCCAGGCTCTGTAGGATGGTAAAGCTTTCCTTGGGGATCCAAGTGCAAAATGGCCACTGTGTACAAAAATTAGCAACTACAGCTTCCTTTTCCTGGATGCTTACAGCTTGAGACCCCTACCCCTGTGCTGAGGTGGTAGGTGTGACTCCATCAAAGCACACACTCCACCTGACCCCAGCGTCTCCTGTCCACGTGTGTCATTTTTTTAGTGTTCCAGTCCTTTCTTCATTCCCTCATCATCCCTAGTCAGAGGTCCAGGACCCAGGCCTCACGAGACACAGTGCTAGCAACAATTTCAAAGCTCTAGGAATAAAATGAATCAGAGGAAATCACTGGCTTCTTTTATAGAAGTGTCCTTTAATTTCAATCTTATAAAGACAGATGTCATACTACTTAATTTAAAAAGATATGTGTATTTATAAAAATATAATACATTTACTTCTAAAAATGATGGTAAGGCTTGAGCCAGTGAGAAGGCTCAACAAGTCAAGTCACCTGCCACAGAAGCCTGGCAACCTGATTGATCTCTAGCACCTTCTGTTAAGATGGATGGCAAAAACTTACTCCATAAAGTTGTTCTCTGACCTCTACACACTCGCCAGGGCATGCACATACTCCCATACACATACCATATGCATACATGTACAATAAACATATATTTTAATTTTTAAAGGAGTATAAGAGAAAATAATTTAAAATAGTAATATAAAAACACAGAAAGGAGATTATTTTTAAGGGAATTTGCATTTTCATTATGGCCTTTAAATGTCATGCCTATTAAAAATGGTCAAGAGAGGGGCTGGAGAGATGGCTCAACGGTTAAGAGCACTGATTGCTCTTCCAGAGGTCCTGAGTTCAATTCCCAGCAACCATATAGGGGCTCACAACCATCTATAATGGGATCTGATGCCCTCTTCTGGTGTCTTTGAAGTCAGCTATAGTATACTCATATACATACAATAAATAATTCTTTAAAAAAAAAATGGTCAAGAGAAAAAGCCCATTTCAGATGTGACACCAAAAACCAACTAAACAAACAAAATGTAAGCTAGGCTGAGTGCATGCCTGTAAGCCTACTAGCACTTTCCAGGTTAAGGCAGGAAGATCTTGAGTTTGTTTGCTGTCTCAAACACACAAAAAACAACACAAAATAACCTGGAATCTCAACTTTTCCCACAAAACAGGAAGACGCTATTAATAGTAATGGAGCCCTATCAAAATAACTGTATGCCTGCTGTCTCAATTATTTCAGGAAACTGAGGCAGGAAGATAGCTTATGTCCAGGAGTTAAAAACCAACCTTGGTAATACAACATGACCAAGGTTAAAAAAAGAAATAGAGAGCAAGGAAAAGCTCTTTTTGAGCAATTGAAATGGCTGAGCAAGCAAAGGTCCATCAAGCTAAGTCCCAATCAAAATAGCTAACACATTTTAATAAATCAAATAATTTTAATATTTATATACTCTAAATAAACCTCAAAAATATATTCTCATTGTCCACATATTAAAGACGCTATTAGAGACTCTGATATCACTCAGTGGCATGTACCATGACAAGACTCTGAGTTCAATCCTCAGCATCACAAAAAGAGAAAAAAAATGTAAATGTTATCATTTAAGCCATATACCAAAACATACACCAAAAGAAACTCCTATTAGTCCTTAGAGAGAAAAAAATGTAACACATTCACACTCAACTTGAAAGACATTTCCCCATTTCTATAAACCATCTCATCTTACACAGGTTTCAAACTTACAAACCCCAGTAATTCTACAGGCGTGAAATAGGAAATAAGGAAGTAGGAGATGGATGTCTGAAGATTACTGCTGCAGACTCGAGGGAAGCCTAAAGAATCTGTGTCTTCCAATAGCTCTGTATGAAAGAAAGAAAGAAAGAAAGAAAGAAAGAAAGAAAGAAAGGAAGGAAGGAAGGAAGGAAGGAAGGAAGGAAGGAAAAGAAAAGAAAAGAAAAGAAAAGAAAAGAAAAGAAAAGAAAAGAAAAGAAAAGAAAAGAAAAGAAAGGGAAAGAAAGGGAAAGAAGGAAGGAAGGAAGGAAGGAAGGAAGGAAGGAAGGAAGGGGAGAGAGAGAAAGAAAGAGGGAGGAAAGGAAGGAAGGAAGGAAGGGAGGAAGGGAGGGAAGAAGGGAGGGAGGGAGGGGGATGGAAGGAGGATAATAAGAAGGAACTAGGAAGTAGCTTAAAATTATTACTATGGACTTCAGTGGCAACTTAAGACATTTTTGATCTATTTAAATTTATTCAACCAATGACTTTTGGAAGCAAAGGGTTTTGTTTTGGTCTAAGATTGATGTGTTAAAAACCCATGGGTTTTTTGTGAAATGAAATTTTATATATACATATACATTTAAATCCCATAAGGTTATTATTAAGACTTAAAACAAGAGAAAGACTCAGAATTATAACAAGAATGAGTCAAGGGCTGGAGAATTGTCTTGGGGTTAATAGCACCTGTTGCTCTTACAGAAGACCTGGGTTTGATTCCCAGTACTCCCACATTGGCTCACAGCATCCAACTCTGTGTAACTCCAGTACCAGGGACACTCCCTTGCCTGTCCTCAAGGAGCACAGTGAGTACAAGGCACATTTGTACTGCACATACACACACTGAGCACAAGGTATATTTGTACTGCACATACATACACTAAGCACAAGGTATATTTGTGCTGCATATACATACACTGAGCACAAGGTATACTTGTGCTGCATATACATACACTAAGCACAAGGTATACTTGTACTGCACATACACACACTGAGCACAAGGTATATTTGTGCTGCATATACATACACTGAGCACAAGGTATATTTGTACTGCACATACACACACTGAGCACAAGGTATATTTGTACTGCACATACACACACTGAGCACAAGGTATATATATATATATATTTTTTTTTTTTTTTTTGATGCAACAGCAAGAGGATTTTTATTCCAGAGGCTCTGGGGTTCACAGTCTTACAGCACGCAGGGGTAGAGGACTGTGGACACCGAGTGCAGAATCAGGACCACATTTATAGACTTACAATAGAACCTGCCTAACACAAACCACTCCATAGCTTCTAAGCCAATCAGAAGCCCATGCTCTCTGAGAACCAATCAGTTTCCTTTAGAAGCCAGATAGAAACTAGTTAGGTCATTTCCACTTACGTGGCCGCCATGCACAGAGTCATGCCAGGGTCACGCAGGCATTCCCTGTTATGCATTTGAGCACAAGGTATATTTGTACTGCACATACATACACTCCTACAAATACACATAAAAGTAAGTAAAGCTAAAGATTGCTTTGTGCAAAGGACTCTTTCTGCAATAATGAGACTTGAAGCAACACTGCCTAGTGACACATGTCTATAATTATACAACTCAGTAGGGATTTACAAACTAGCCTGAGCTACACAGTGACTTTAAGGCCAGCCTGTCCTAGAAAGAAAACACTATCTTAGAACAAAACCACAAAAGAAGACAGTAACTAGACAATGTGTAGGCTTCTACTTAAGACATACAAATTTCAGCCGGGCGGTGGTGGCGCTCACCTTTAATCCCAGCACTTGGGAGGCAGAGGCAGGCGGATTTCTGAGTTCGAGGCCAGCCTGGACTACAGAGTGAGTTCCAGGACAGTCAGGACTACACAGAGAAACCCTGACATACAAATTGCACTTTGGAAAAAACATTTTAGTACATCAAAAAAAAAAAAAAAAAAAAATCCCACAGCATACTAAACCATTTATGCCACACATCCAAGACACAAATAAGGAAGGTCCTTTCAAACTTTTCTGTCCATAACTATATTTTTCACCTACTTACCTTGTGTGTCTTATGTTAAGGTACACATCAGCATGCAGGTGTGTGGAGGTTGGGGACAATGTCTCCACCATGTGGGTCCCGGTACTGACCTCAGGGGTCTTTACCTGTGGGGTCACCTCATCAGCTCTACTTCTTTGAATTTAATATATTAATTGTTTAATATTGTAGAAAAATACAAAAGACAAATGATTGCAAATGTATGTGTGTATATAGGTCAGTAGCTACACATATTTCCTAACTTTTTAGTAAAGGAACCTACATTCAGTAACACGCCCAGGAACAATGAACACACCTAGAGATCAGATTCTTAGACTCTTAATACCATTCTTGAATTTTAAAGAAAGGGGGTGGGGGGTTCTTTTGGACACAAGACCAGGACAAAAAGAAAAAGTAATTTTCCCCTTTTGTTTTTATATATTTCTTTATTCTGAAAATCAGGTGAGGGGCTGGGTCAAAGGTTCACTTGGTAAAGTACTTGCCCTACAAGCATGAGGACCTTACCTGAGTTTAGATCTCCTGAGCCCATGTAAAAAGTGGGGTGTTTCCCCCTTCGCTGTAACCCCAGTGCAGGAGAGGTGGTCACAGGCTGATCCACAGAGCTAGCTGACCAGCCATTCTAGCTAGGTTTTCTTAACACAGTTAAGGGATGCTAACACAAAACAAAATCAATGGCATTTTTGGAGAATTTTGTCTCATAATACTTTATGTGGACATATTTTTACTTTACTGGTCTCTTGCTTATAAATGGTTTCCAATTTTGTGTTTTTATGGTATATGTGTCAGCATGCATTCATGTATATGTACACAAAGTGTTCTTTGGTGTTTTTTACTGTTTTGTTTTATTCTGGCTTGTTTGTTTTGCCTGTTTGATCTCTAAATAGAGAGAAGGCATGGAGTTGGATGGGTGGAAGAGGTGGAGGAGATAGAAGGAGATGAGGAAGAGGAAACCAGGATCAGAATATATTGTATGAAAACAATGTATTTCAATTTTAAAAAAAAAGGGGGGGATGGAAATCAACTAAGGCAGACACTCTCCCTACATTAACTTCTGGCATGTGTGTGTGTGTTCGTTCTAACCTTCCTTGCAACTAAATACTTCAGTTTAAAGGAAAATGCTGCTAGATGATTTGACACTTTAGGTAACCAGCTGTCTGGAATTCATAGCAACGTAGGCCATAGGAAAAGGCCATGATCCTAGGGACTGTGGAGCTATAAGCTTAAGAGAATCTGGGTTCCCTAAGACTGTCATACAGAAGGTCTACTATGACTAAAGAACCCATTTTTGACTGCAAAATACACTATTATTTTATTGTGTGCAAAACATACAATAAACTCTTTAAACCAAGGTTATACGGAATAGCTCCATAACTCAGTGGAAGAAGATCTATCCTTGAGACAAGTCTAAAACACTAAGGACTTTCCCCAAGAGCTGCTTTCTTACATTCACAATAGTACGCTGGTCTAACTAAAGGTAATTTACAAAGGACCACTGAGGTAAGAAACAGAAGTAGAAACCAAATCACCATACTCTTACCCTGATACTCTTTCTTCTACATTAAAACATGTCTCTTTATCACAAAGCCTACATACAGCTATTAAAGAGGAGAGATTATCCTATTCACAAATAATTACTACCTTCCATAAATAATTATTGGGTGTTCACTATTTACTAACACCAGTCTAGGCACTAGAAATATGTCAATAAACAGGAACCACACAATCACTTCCTTTTTGGAAGTGAAAGTCTAATCGGGGATGTCAAACAGCTAATTTAATTAGATAATATGTACAACACTCAGAACAGAGACTTGCATGTAGTAACTGTTCAATAAGTAGCAGATTAGCTATAGTCCCAGCATTCAGTATGCTCAAGCAGGAAGATTCCTGGGAACTCAAGGTCAGCTTGGGCTACATAATAAATTCTACATCAGCATGGGCTACAGAACAAAACTTTGTCACAAATGACATATGACATCAGGATAATGGCACATGCCTTTTATCCCAGCACTCAAGAGGTAGGAAATCTGTGGGTTTGAAGCTAGCCTGGACTACAGAGTGAATTCCAGGGCAGCCAGAGCTACATACTGAGACCCTGCCTCGAAAATAAACAAAAATTACAAAAAAACAGCTTAGCTATGAATATGGCCACTTAGTTTCTAGTAATTAGCTTTACAGATACATCCTAAAAAAGAAAGTTACTTAACTCTCTAATATCGAGAGATTCTTCAGATGGTTTCTGTCCTGGTTAGTCTATGCCACCTTGATACAAGCTGGAGCCACCTGAGAGGAGGTGGCTTCAACTGAACAACTGCCTCTATCAGATCAACTGTAAGCAAGACTGCAGAGCATTTTCTTAGTGTTTGACAGGGGTGGGCCCAGCTCACTGTGAGTGGGGACATGCCTGCATAGGCGGCCCTTGGTCCTATAAGAGAGCAAGCGAACAAGCCATGAAGAGAGCCAGTAAGCACTCCTGCATGGTCTCTGCATCAGCTCCTACCTCCAGGTTCCCATCTGGTTTGCGTTCCTACCCTGGCTTCTTTCAATGGACTGCAATTCAGAATACATAACCCAAATAAACCCTTTCTTCCACAAGTTGCTCTTGGTTGTGGTATTTCATCAGAACGGCAGTAAACCTAACTAGAACCAATTTCTAAACTGAATGCCCTTATTGCCACCAGAGGACTATCCTTAAGAAAACTACCCCAAACCTCCAATATACTTCTTGTAAACCCATTCAAAGCTAGACAGATCTAATTGGCCTTTCTTGCCCAGGAATCTGTACAACAGAGTAAGTATCCCAGTTAAGGGTCATCCAGGTCAAGACAACTCCTGTAGCTGGTGTAGCTGAGCTCCATGTAGACTGAATCACGCCTGCCTCACCTCACCTCACCTCACCTCACCTCACCTCACCTCACCTCACCTTCTGCTGTCTAGCTGTCTACTCCTTCAATTCTTCCAGTAAGCTTCTTTTATCTTGTTTAAAAGATTTGTGTTCCATACAGTTTAATAGATCATTCTATAAAAATGAATTTTACAACCAAACATAATTGCCAAAATTGGGTAAATTATTGCTTTAAAATAAATGAATTCTCATGTAAGCCCTTGAATTAAACCTTCAGGACCTCCCTATCAAAAATGAGAGAATTCATGCCAGCAGGATGGCTAAGCAGGTAAAGATACCATCCACCAAACCTGATGGCCTGCATTCAATCTCCTAAACCTAAGCCCGCATGGTGAAGAACTAACCTTCACAAGTTATCCTCTAATCTCCAATATTTGTGTAATCACCCATAAGCAAAATACATAAAATGTAATTCAAGGGGCTGGAGAGATAGCTCAGTGGTTGAGAGCACTGGCTATCTTCCTGGAGAATTGGGGTTCAATTCCCAGCATCGACATAGCAGCTCACAACTGTCTGTGGTCTGACACCTCACACAGACATGGATGCAGACAAAATAACAATAATAACAGAAAACACATAAAAATGTATTTCAAAATATTTTTAAATTGTATTGTGTTTAACATACCTCAATAAAGCTGAAGTACTTTGAAGTTGAAAGTAGTAATTATTATATTCTATACTGTACCCCCTCCCAAAAAAAACTTACCTTAAAATAACATTTAAGATTTTAAGATGGTGAGCCGGGCGTGGTGGCGCACGCCTGTAATCCCAGCACTTGAAGGTAGAGGAAGGCGGATTTCTGAGTTCGAGGCCAGCCTGGTCTACAGAGTGAGTTCCAGGACAGCCAGGACTACACAGAGAAACCCTGTCCTCGAAAAACCAAAAAAAAAAAAAAAAAAAATTTTAAGATGGCCTTTTTCAATTAGTCCCATTTGAAGTAAAGGTGGTGTGAATACACTGATTCCAAAGAGGCGAATGCTAATATCTAAATTGTTAGATGTTATTTGTTTTGCTATATTTCTATTTCCACTCTTTATTATTACTCTACAAGTAGACTCTAGCACAGAAGGAAAACCCTTCAAAACATAACCTGCTCCAGAAGAGACTGAGATTCGGACCACCACGCTTGCTCATGTTTTATATTGCAAGACTCCAAGAACTGGGAAACTCAGCACATCATGTTCTAGTCACTGAGCATTTTGTAACAGGAACTCCAAAGAGTATGCATAACACCACAGCTGTTCTACAGACCACTGATCTAAACACCTAAAAGGACATCCCAAAATGCCCTAGAGATCTTCATAAACCTATGCTGTGTCTACTCTAATCACTTTTAGAAAGAGAGAGAGAGAGAGAGAGAGAGAGAGAGAGAGAGATTGATTCTTGGTTTTGAGACAAGGTTTCTCTATAGCCCAAGCTGGCCTCGGTCTCACAGTACTGCTCTTGCATTAGCCTCCACGGTGCTAGAATAAAGATGTGAAGCACCATGCCCGGCTAAGATTGTAAAATAAAAAGAAGAGACACTGAACATTTAAGTTACATGTGTAAAGAATTGTAAGATTAATGCCACATATATCTTCTATCATTGTCTTATGTGCAAATATTTGGTATATATGGTTAACTTTAATTTTAAGAGACATGATAAAATGCAGTCCTTTGTTTTCAGAATTCACAAGTTCAAACCCCGTTTGTGCACACACATGCACAGAGCCCATTTGCCTGGTCCAATGTGTGTAGATGCAGGTGTGTGTGTGTGTGTGTGTGTGTGTGTGTGTGTGCGCGCGCGCTTATGACAGCCTAATGCTGGGGTCAGGTGTCCCGAGTGCCACCTCACTTATAAAGCGGGGCCTATTGCTGAACTCGGAGCTTACCCTTTGCCTAGGCCAACTAGCCAGCTCGTTCTGTGGATTCCCTTTTGGCTTTTAAATATGCAGAAACAGGAACCCTTTACCTACCTACTAACAGTATATTCAAAGTAGTTATTTCTTTCTCCAATAAAATTTCACCCAACAGATAATCCTCTTCTCTAAAGAGCTTTATAAAAAGGTTTTTAAAACTTTTTTTTTTGATTTGGTTTTTCAAGACAGGGTTTCTCTGTGTAGCCTTGACTGTTCTGGAACTCACTCTGTAGACCAGGCTGGCCTTGAACTCAGAAATCCGCCTGCCTCTGCCTCCCAAGTGCTGGGATTAAAGGCGTGCGCCACCACTGCCCAGCTAAACTATTTCCTAAATTGTTCTACTGCAATGTTTCTAGTAGCAGTCTAGGTAGGAAATACAATTCCAAACAAATGCTTCTCCCAACATTTCAAACAAATGTAGCTGATTTGCCTTATTAATATTTTAACTCTCACTGCTTCTTCCTGAGTTTAGCAAAACAATGTAAATAACTCATTTCAATGTGTGCAAAAAACCTAAAATCAAGTAAATAAAACACATGTAAGTTCACCTAGTTGGGTAACAATAGTCTAGCCCCTTTACTGCAATTTGAACTCTTATTGCCTTGTAAGTTTCTATTTCTACAACAAGACTCAAAAGTTTTTAAAATAAAAATAAGAAAAGTCCCAATTTTTACTTACCCAACATTTGGCAATCCAACGATACCAATTTTCAGTGAGGTTCCAAACCTTCCAATAATCGGAGGCGGTTTAATTCCATCTCCTCCCTTTTTCGGGGGCATCTAAAATATCAAAATGAACTTTTAAGACTACCCCTACAAACAAAATACACGTCTATATACAGGATATATTACTGGGTAATAGAAAAGAAAACCTACCGTATATATCAATCCACAACTAAAGTAACAGCAAAACCCATTTATTTTGGGGGGAGGAGGCTCTATAAACAGATCTGATGCTAGATTTGTACTCGAGTCACTTCTGAGTAGTCCCAGAAACACTGCCGAAGCAGGAATCAAAGATAAACATAAAACTTAGTTCCAAACCTCCATGGACGGAAAGCATTTGGAAGCAGGAGCAGAGGCACAGGTCAAAGAAAGCCCATTACAGAAACACCAGCAACCAAGTCACCTCTCACCAACCCTTCCTCCACCACTTGGGCCCCTTCTCTCTCTACAACTCAACATTCACCACACTGATGGTCACCACTAGGCCTGGAGGTCCTGCTAAGCCAGACCTTTTCACCTTTGACACTGTATACGGTAAGACTAATCAGTCCTTATTAACTCACACTCTACACTGGATACTTTGAAGGCACTCACCTTGTCATGCCTTTAAAGATCCAACCTAGAGCTTTCGTGTATGCTAAAAAAGCAAGTGCTCTACCAGTAGGTTCTACAGCCCCGTTTCAACCACTATCAACCTTTTGATTGACAAGTCCAAACATTCTGTCTTTTCTTGCTTGTCGGGACTCCAAGGTCCACTGTGCAAAATTGATCTCACTTTTAGCACTGGAATAGGAACCTGCGAGGAACTGCTTAGAAATCTTAGAGTCTTAAAAGCTGGAAACTAAAACTGTCCCTGCCTTCTGGCTGGTTGTACCTCCTAGAGCCACGCTGCTCCTCCCTCCTACCCCCCTCCCCGCCCTACTCCGCCCGCCCCAGAAGTGATATTCCAACCTGTAATCCCAGACTGGGAGGCCAAGGATCTCCCTTTTTTAGGGTCTTGACACCTGTTCCGGGCCTCCAATGGACAGCTGCACGGGGAAAACCCGTCCGGTCCTGTGGCCCACAAGGGGTGGCCTACAAGGGGTGCCCCCGCAGCCCGGTCAAACACGACCCCCGCACACCACCTTGCCCCTCCTGACCCCGCACTGGCGTCCCGCCCTGAGGGAAGACTTTCCCCCAGACTGCGGCGAGGGCCAATCTCGTGGCCGCGCGGCCTAGTCTGAGGGCGCCTCATTCATCCACATGCCCCGAGCTGTCCGCTGCCCTCAGCCCGTCTCGGCGGCCGGTCTCCGGCCTAGCGCTAGCTTCGGAGCCACTGGCCCGGTCACCCATGGGCTCCTTCGGGGACTCACCGTGCACCGGGCTAACGATCGCACGAGGTCCCGGACTGCAAAGACCGGTGTCGCCGGCAGCCGGAGGTGGGGAGGAAGGCGGAGAGAACGCAGGCCCGGCCCTCCGCCGAGCCGCACGCACGACGGCAGAGGCGACGGAACAGGCGGGCCGGGGCGGCACCTGTGCGCAGGCCACGCCTCCACAGGGTCACGCCCACTGGCCCGGATGCCCGGGCCCGGATGGGCGGGCCCTGCGGGGGGTGGGGCCTTCGGGAGGCCGGCGCTTAGCAGCACCCCGCTTCTGCGTCTCGCTCCACGTGGCCTTCAACCCAGCCTGTACGTTTCTTTCCGCTCCGCAGCTCCGGTTCCGGGCTCCTGCTTCGTCTCGGATCTCTCTTGTCCTTGACTGATCGTGCCGAGATCTGCCTTCGCCACCTGCACGGCGCCGCCCTCCTCCCCTCTCCAATAACTTCTTTCAGACAGGCTGACGGTGAGAGGCCATTAAACTTTCTTCAAAGGGAAAATAGACCAAGGAAAATTTCGGATCCAAGACACACCTAACAGCCACAGAAGTACATAAAACATTTAAAGAACTGGGCGGTGGTGGCACACGCCTTTAATCCCAGCACTTGGGAGGCAGAGGCAGACGGATTCCTGAGTTCGAGGCCAGCCTGGTCTACAGAGTGAGTTCCAGGACAGCCAAGGCTACACAGGGAAACCCTGTCTCGAAAAAAACCAAAAACAAAAACAAAAATATTTAAAGCGTCACCATCTTCTTCCTCGTCGCCGCACATACATCCCTTTCCTCAGCGAGGTTAAAAACCACAAAAAGGAAACATGATTTCTTCCTGGTTATAAAATGAGACTACAGCGATCCATCTCACGAGGTTATTGGTAGTATTAAATCAAATAATATGTATAAAGTCACCTCCTGACTACACTATGAACTCCACTGGGAGGAAAAAAGTTGTTTATTAAGTTTTCTCGAATGACTTTCGAGTATTTGTTGCAGTGACTGTCCAAAGATTATAATTTTTTTCAAACCTACCAGTTGCAAATAAAAGGAAAGGGTGTGAATTGGTTGCTAATCCCCAATTTGATGATGGCAGAGGAGTATCAGAGAAGTATCAGATAAAGTCACACAATTAAACTAGTGACAGAAGACACATTTCAAACCCTGATCTCACTGCAAAATCTTTTTTTTTTTAAATTATGTTTATTGTCTCTTGAATGTGTGCTTGTGTGGATTATTAGCTCATGCATACAACAGTTGTGGTGAGTTCAAGGAACAGCTTTGAGTCCCTTCTCTCCTCCTTTGCAGGTTCTGGGGATGAAACTCAGATCATGAGGCTTGGCAGCAAGCACCTTTCCCCCCTGAGCCTTCTCACACATCTAAAACTGTTTTCTATCAGAATCCTTTTGATTGGTCACGCATAAGCAGCAGTTGAGCTGCTGTTTGTAATAAAATTGCATTAAGGTTTTCCTGTTGCCCCATGAGAGTGATCTGAGGAGAGCCTTAGAGCTTGTTTGATAAATTTTAAGGACACAGTCTTTGTCTTCTGTTTTGTTATTGTTTAAAGATAGTTACTGTGAGAGCAGTCATGCCCTTACTTTATACAGTTACCAATGTACTACATACTCAACCTTGTCATCAAACAATGTATTTGTAAAATAGACTGCAGGGGTAATTAGTACATGGTTTGTAGCCACCGTAGATCTAACTCACATAAACAGCACAAAGGTCTGACAGATTCAAAAATAACACTATTTTCAATTACTCTGTTCCTCACCCACACACACACACACACACACACACACACACACGAACACACATCATGGCTTTATGTAGCAGTGGCTTCCTCTGCTCTCATCCCCGACTAGCAATCAAAAGCCTATGGCAGTTCTAGGGACTACTAAATTATAGGGAATAGAAGAGGGGAAACAGCCGGGCGGTGTCTCAAAAAAAAAAAAAAAAAAAAAAAAAAAGAGGGGAAACAACATGAACCTCTAGGAAAAAAGGAAGTGTGTCTCAGAAGCCTCTAGCAGACATCTTCTATTTTACTGGGCAAAACTAGGTGGAACCTTCATGACTCACAGGTGAGGGGTATTTGGAGTGTGGATGTGCTAAGCAACAAGATAAATTAGTTATATGCCAGGCCGGATAGAATAAAACAACCCAAGATTACATAATTTTCTTCAGAATGACATGATTTAAAACTTGGGAATTAGTTATTTCTGGAATTTTCTATTTAGTACTCTTTAACGTTGCACTTGGGCATGATATATTAAAGTCATGGATGGTAAAACCACAGGTAAGGGGATGGGGCTATCGTACTGGAATGAAGATGTCCCATTTTAGGGTGTAATGACTCAGTGACTAAGAGCACTGGCTGCTTGTCCAGAGGACCCAGATTCAATTCCCAGCATCCACATGGTAGCTCAAAACTGTAACTCTGGTCCCACAGAATCCAATGCCTTCTTCTAGCCTCTGAGGGCATCAGACAGCCATTTACATAAAAACAAAGGTGTGGGGGGGGACCTCTTCCCATTTAAAGAAATATATGTATATGTTTAGGTAGGTTTGTGCATGTGTGTATGAGCCTCTGATGTCAGCCCCCAGGAGCCAGCCACCTTTTTTTTTTTTTTTTTTTTTTTTTTTTTGGACAAAGTACCTCGCTGGGATGACTGGGGCCCCGGGCTCACTCATTAGGCAAGGCTGGCTAACCAGTAAGCCCTGGTCTTCCTGACTCCACATCCCCAGCACGGGGATTATGAACGCATAGCCTCCGTGCCTGGCTTTTTATATGGATGCTGAGGATCAAACTCAGCCTCATCCTTGCACAGCAGGTCCTTTACCGAGTAAGATACCTCCCAGCCCAGCCCTTCTCCTTTAAAGACACAGTCTCACTGTTTAGACCAGGCTGGGCTCGAATAATCCGCCTGCCTCGGTCGGCTACCTGGGTGCTGGGATTACAGGTAAGCAACACCCTATTTACATAGGCTGCCCTACTTTCAAAGAGCCATCTCAGAATCACCTAAAGTGGTGACCGAGGTTACCATGACACCTACTTAGCCCCTTAGAGGGCTCATTCCTTGCTGTTTGTAGCACATGAGCCTTCTGGCCATAACATATTGGACCTGGGATATCAAATCCAAGCTGAAGAAAGCAAGATTCCTTTTCTTTCTGGAAGTTGGAGTCAGGCTGTAATAACAAATTCTACTGGTTGCTCAGAGAACATAAATCCAGGCTAAGGACTATGTTAGGCACTTTTACTTTTTTTTTTTTAACAGAAGGCTATTCTAAAGAAAGAAAAATAAGGCAGAAAAGGGGCAAGTAATCATAAGATGGTCCTGGAGAAATTGAGAGGAGAGAGCAATCACAAGTTCTAAGTGTCCAATTCCAAATGTCTAGCCCATCGAATGGCCTGTTTACTTTTTAACCCCAAGCTCTCTGATAACCTTGCTTTCTACCAAGAACTTCCATTTTCTGTTTAAATTGGTTTACAGTGGATTTCTAATAGCCAAGCAATATTTGCAGTGGCCAAGGCAGACAAGAACTTATAGCCTCCTGAGAACTATCATAATGTATGTCGGAGGCACATTGTCCCTCTTACCTGCAGGGTAACTTATACAACAGTTTCCCAGAGTGTGTGTCCTGTAGAACTGGGATTCTCAAAGAATCTCTGTTGAATAAGGGATGCAAGATCAAATGAGTTCAGGAAGCACTACATAATCTTTTGGGGAGACTGATGTAATACTTTAGACAATGATTGGTTTTGTTGTTTTAGGCTTGGTATAAAAATACCTCCCTTTTTTTATTTACTTATTGTATGTGTTTGAGTGTTTTGCCTGTATGTATGTTGTCTTAGGGTTTTTCTGCTGTGAACAAACACCATGACCAAGGCAACTCTTATAAGGACAGCATTTAATTGGGGCTGGCTTAGAGGTTCGGAGGTTCAGTCCATTATCATCAAGGCAGGAACATGACAGCATCCAGGCAGGCATGGTACAGGAGGAGCTGAGAGTTCTACATCTTCATCTGAAGGCTGCTAATGGAAGACTGACTTCCAGGCAGCTAGGACGAGGGTCTAAAAGCCCACATCCACAGTGACACACCTACTCCAACAGGGCCACACCTTCTAATAGTGCCACTCCCTGGGCCGAGCATATACAAACCATCACATATGTCTATGTACCACATGTATGCCTGCTGCCCACAGAGGCCAGAAGACAGTGTTAGACGCCCCCTGGGACTGGAGTTTTATGGATGGTTGTGAGCTGGCATTCAGTACTGGAAATTGAACCCCTGCCCACTGGAAGAGACATCTGCCCAGACCCACAAGCAAACAAAAACAAAAACAAAAAACAAACAAAAGAACCCCACCTATTAAAGTGGTTATAAAGAGCTGGCTCAGCAAGGAAAGACACCATCAAGCCAGACCACCTGAGTTTGATCCTCAGGATCCACATGGTCAAGGGAAAAACCAGCTCCTGTTTTCCTGTTGTCTGTGCCCACTATGCACACCCATACTCCTATGTGGACACAACACACAAGAAGAATAAACATCAAAGGGTTGTGGCACATGACTTGAATTCCAGCACTCAAGAGGCAGCCAAAGAGGCATCTCTATGAATTCGTGACCAGCATGATCTATCCAGCCAGTTCCTGGCCAGGCATGGACTGATAGTGAGAGCCTGCCTCAGAAAGAGAGAGAAAGAGAAGAAAGAAGCTATCAAGAAAAACAACACTCAGGGAACTTAAGTTAGAAGAGCCATTCCAAGAGCACTGTGTAAGTGCAAGTCTATAACATTGTGGGAAGGCACAAAGGAAGAAGGGTAGAGGGACCTGTGGCTGCTAAGGGTTGGACGGAGATAGGGAGGAGTAACTGGGCACAAAGGGCGTTAGAGCAATGAGATGACCTTGCATGATGCTATAAAGTAGCTGCTCTACATCTGTACTAAGCCAAGGATTTACAGCCCCAAAGAAAACTCTAGGGCATGGAAAGTAGGTGTCATCAGCTGTAATAAGTATACTGTTCCAACAGGGAGAGTGGTAATGGGGCTCTATGAATTGTAGGGAAAGGTGGGGCATGAAAATTTTTCTGTACCTTCCTCTCCATTTTGCTGTGAACCTAAGACCACTCTTTAAAAAAAAAATGTCTATTGAAAAAGAAGTGTGGAGCAGAGCAGTGGTGCATGCCTTTAATCCCAGCATTCAGGAGGGAGGAAGGCGGATTTCAGTGTTCGAGGCCAGCCTGGTCTACAGAGTGAGTTCCAGGACAGCCAGGGCTATTCAGAGAAACCCTATCTCAAAACAACAACAACAACATCCCCAAAACAAAAACACAAAACAAAAAAAAAGAAAGATATATATGAGCGTTCTCGCAGAATCAAAATTTAATTTAAATATTTTATATATAAACATCAGCTTCAAAGAGAATGTTTGGCTAGGATTTCCTTTATTTTATTTTATTTTTTTATATTTATTTATTTATTTATTTATTTATTTTGGTTTTTCGAGACAGGGTTTCTCTGTGTAGCCCCGGCTGTCCTGGAACTCACTGGGTAGACCAGGCTGGCCTTGAACTCAGAAATCTGCCTGCTTCTGCCTCCCAAGTGCTGGAATTAAAGGCGTGTGCCACCACCGCCGGCTAGGATTTCTTTTCTTTAAACATGGCCATTTCAATTTGGTCAATGTGATTAACTGTTGGAAGACATATCCACCCCTAGTGGTATACTTCCTCCAATAAGACCACACCCACACAGCAAGGCCACACCTGATAATCCTTTCAAATAGTGCCACTCCCTGGTGACCAAGAATTCAAATCTGTGAACCTGAGAGGACCTTTCTCTTTCAAACCACCACTCTGTGATAAGACACCATGACCAAGGCAACGTATAGAAGCAAGAGTTTATTTGGGGCTTTCAGTTTCAGAGAGTTAGAGTCTGTGATCATCATGGTGGGAAGCATGACATCAGCCAGGCAGGCAATGTGCGAGAGCAGTAACTCAGAGCTTACATCCTGAGAAACCAATATAAGACAAAAAGAGATGATTTAAGCTTTGAAACCACTAAGCCTGCTCCCAGTGACACACCTAACAAGGAAGGCCACACCTCCTAATCCTTCCCAAGCAGTTCTACCAATTTAGTACCAAACAACAACTATATGAGCCTTTGTGGGACATTATCAGCCAACACCACACCTCCTGTTGTGACAGCAATATAATTCTGTAATGCCAATGATATATTCCTGTTAAAGAAGTTAACACTGAATCTAGATGAACCATTAGTTCTAATTCCCAGTTTACAAGAAATAGAGTGAATTACAGGGATGAGTTAATGACTCTACAAGAAAGCAAATCATCCATATCCAACAAAATGATTCACGAGATTTTGTCAACATATCAATGGCACAAAAAAAGAAGGGGCACCAGCCAAATGGAGGCCCTTGCTGCCAAAGTTGAGTTGGATCCCAGGAATCTACAGGTGAAAGACTGAATCGACTGCTAAAAAAATCATTCTCTGACCTTCGCAAGTGGGCCGTACTATACTGCACACACACACACACACACACACACACACACCTATAGTTGGGGATCAACTTCTTCACAAAGGGCCCCTAAGAATTTTAAGGACTTTGAAACAAAAACACAGTCTAAGAGCAGTAGTCCATGCCTTTAGTCCCAGGGCTCAGGAGGCAGATGCAGGTATATCTCTGTGAGTTTGAGGCCGATATGCTCTACATAGTCCCAGGGTAGTCAGAGCTATATAACAGAGAGACTGTCTCAAAGGAAAGAAAATTTTGATCCCTAGCACCCACATAGTGGCTTACAACCATCTTTCACTCCAGTTCCAGGGGATCCTATGCCCTCTTCTGACCTTTCAGGGCACAAGACAAACATGTGATTGATATACCAACATACACACAGTTAAAACAAATATATACATAAAATAAAAATAAATACAAAACATTAAATTTAATTTCTAAAAATAAAAAATATATATATACACACTGAATGTGTGGGCACACAACGTTCTCAGCACTGCAGAGGCAGAGGCAGGGACAGACAGGTTTCTGTGCATTCAAAGCCTGCCTAATCTGCACAGTGAATTTTAGGCCAGGCAAAATATGACTACATTGTGAGACAGACCTTGTCTAAAATTAATGACAAATAAATAAATCATTCATGGTATATGATAACCTGAAAGAATATAGATTTTGAAACTACCTCCTAGAGTTCATCATAACAGCATAAATATCTCTGAGTCTTTGTAAGTCCCTCAATAAACCTGGTTGATTGATTGATTGATTGATTGATTGATTGATTGATTGATTGACAAGGTCTCTCTAGATAGCTCTGACTGCTCTGGAACTCACTATGTAGAATAGTCTGACCTTGAACTCACAGAGATCCACCTGCCTCTATTTCCTGATGGCTGGGATGAAAGGTGTGCACCACATCACTCTTTTAGTAGAGCTTCTTAAAAGAAGTAAAATCAGCTGGGCGTGGTGGCGCATGCCTGTAATCCCAGCACTTGGGAGGCAGAGGCAGTCGGATTTCTGAGTTCGAGGCCAGCCTGGTCTACAGAGTGAATACCAGGACAGCCAGGACTACACAGAAAAACCCTGTCTCGAAAAACCAAAAAAAAAAAAAAAGTAAAATCATGTTTTCTTGTTGTACCCCATGAAGGTGCCTTTCTATAACTTGGCTTTTCCCTCTCCTCTGTTATCAACAGTCTTCCCTTTAACCTTGCCAGATATTCTGCTCTGACAAGACAGATGAAGTTGAATAACATGTAATTCATTACTTCTTTAACCCAAAGGGGGAGAGAGAAAGGAACCAGTGTGCTGAATGAGCCTTACAGTATCGACAAGTAGAAGGTCTTGTAATACCAGACTGAAAAGAACTACATCCTGAAGTGAGGAGCAATGGGGTTCACTGAGATGGTTGGGGGAAGTCTTAGAGAAACAGGAACATACAGTTTCCTCACAGTAAATAACTGCATGTAGCAAGGACAGAAGAGAGGTCCTAGAAGGACTTGCCTACCGGAATCTTCCTTCTGCTGTTGTCCCTACCACTCCTGCTAACAAATTCAATTGAAGCATAATAAAGTCCTGACCAACAGGAAAAAATAACCATGAAGTGGGTCAAAGTGTGATGGCTCCGAGAAGATAGATAAAAAGAACTGATTTGCTTCCAATCAATTGTTCAGTTATATGAAACTGTCCTTCTAAGACAGGCTATGAGATCTTTGTATAGAATTGATAGCTAAATATAACTACCTAATAATCTGTGAATGAACTGGGATGAGCTATCTTGAGAAAGCATAGAATTTTCACTATTCTTTAACCATAGACTTCATCTTCAGTATGAGGCTTTGAGGGTGTTTCACGCTGCTTGGTTTTTATGTTCACCGTCCATATTCTTTCCTTCAAAGTCAAACTTTCAGAAATGTGCCTATCATGTGCATTTGTCTTCTGCTGCACTTTGAGAAACTTCAAAGAAAGTCTAATGCAATGAATAGTTTCTTCACTTTATTCAACAGGATAAAGCCAGCCAAAGAATCTCAGTAGTAACAAGATTTTCTCTTAGAAATAAAAATAAAAACTTGATATTCAAATAAGCAACAAAACAAATTTCCTATTTGTCTTAGTTAGGATTTCTATTGCTATGATGAAGCACCATAACTGAAAGCAACTTGGGGAGGAAGGGTTTGTTTTGCTTACACTTTCACATCACACACATCATGGAAAGAAGTCAAGGCAGGAACCTGGAGGCAGAAACTCATGCGGAGGCTGTGGAGGAGTGCTGTTTACTGCCTTGCTCCTCAGGACTTGCTCGGCTGGCTTATAGAACCTATGACCAGTAGTCAAGGGGTGGCACTGCCTACAGTGAGCTTGGCCTTCCCATATGAATCATCAATCAAGTGAAGACCCTGTAGACTTGCCTATAAACCAAGCCTATGGAGGCATTGATAAAGATTTCTTCTTCACAGATGACCTTAGTTTCTGTCAAGCTGACATATAAACTAGCCACTATTATTGGACTATTCACACAAAAAGAAGAAATTAAGACCAATGAAAGTCTTGAGACTTGAGAAAGTAAAGATGTGGAGTATCAATCCAAATAAAGTGTGTGTGTGTGTGTGTGTGTGTGTGTGTGTGTGGTTTGTGTATAAAACCAACATATATATTATATAGTAGTATATGTTAAATAAGTATTTATTTCTACTTAAGAATATACAAGGTTTTTTAGAATAGGACTCTTTAATTTTATAGATTGTGTTTTTCTCTCTATTAAACATTTTTTTTGTTTTGTTTTGTTTTTTGTTTTTTGTTTTTTTTTTTGAGACAGGGTTTCTCTGTGTAGTTCTGGCTGTCCTGGAACTCACACTGTAGACCAGGCTGGCCTCGAACTCAGAAATCCACCTGCCTCTGCCTCCCAAGTGCTAGGATTACAGGCATGCGCCACCACGCCCGGCTTCTCTGTTAAACTTTTAATTTTTCTATTGAAGTATTGGTAAATGTTCTGATGCAGTAGAAAGAACAAAAGCATTGGCCCTGGATTAAATTCTAGTATTACCAATTACATTATATCACATTCCTACACAGTGTGCCTCCAGGGAACTCTAAAAGATAGATACAAAATTGTTATACCTATTAGCTAAAGTTTGGTGTTTGCCATCTGGGGTCATTAATTAAGGCACCTAATTGTCCATTCATGTATCTTACACTCTGGTGACTAAAATCATTTCAAGAACAAGAGAAAATAGAGGCTGTAGGTTTCTCTTGGGTCAGAGTCTGGAAAGCCTAGACTATAATTTTGTCCACATTCTTTTGGTCAGCCCACTAGAATCAAGGAGAGAAAGTAAGTTTGATCTCTTGATATGATCAGGAGGAAATATATCCCACTAGAAGAAGCATTTGAAGATGAGAGCAGAGGGTGATTGATCTTTAGAAACTAGCTAGTAGAGTCTAGCCTCTGGCCACTGCAGTTTGCCTCTCTCAATATGCAAAATACACCCATCCCTTCTCAGACCCTGGAAAGTACAACTGCAGCATCAACTCAAATTCTAGGTTGGTCTAAATAAGAGCAAGAGTGGATAAGCTTCTTCTAGCATACTCTGTGGTGCAGCAGCCTGAGTGTCAAGACCTGTGATCTAAAAGCTCTAAATACCTGCTGCACATGCAATGAGAAGTATGGTGATGGGATAGAAACAAAATATCCACAACTGATACTTTAAAAAGGGAGATAATGATGAAAAACCTTGAACTTTAATCCACTGACCCTGTCCTTGTGTCCTATGGCCTTTCTCACCTCTGCCTTCCTGCTGGTCCCCCAAACCAATGCCATATGACTTAGTGTCTTAGTCAGGGTTTCTATTTCCTGCACAACATCATGACCAAGAAGCACGCTGGGGAGGAAAGGGTTTATTCAGTTTACACTTCCACATTGCTGTTCATCACCAAAGGAAGTCAGGACTGGAACTCAAGCAGGTTAGGAAGCAGGAGCTGATGCAGAGGCCATGGGGGGATGTTACTTACTGGCTTGCTTTCCCTGACTTACTCAGCCTGCTCTCTTATAGAACCCAAGACCACCAGTCCAGAGATGGTACTACCCACAAGGGGCCCTCCTCCCTTAATCACTAATTGAGAAAATGCTCCACAGCTGGATCTCATGGAGGCACTTCCCCAACTGAAACTCCTTTCTCTGTGATTACTCCAGTCTGTGTCAAGTTGATACACAAAACCAGCCAGTACACTTAGATTTGTGTTACAGCATCTCCTGAAGCGAACCTAGTTCCCATGCTGTAATCTATTGCTATGTAAAAACCCGACTTTCAGTGACATAAAAACAGCATCAACTTTATCACTTCTCTTGAATCTGTGGACTGTTGGGGTGGGGTGGGTACATGGGTAGTTCTTCTTGCTTGGGGCCTCTTATGTAGCTGCAATCATAGCAACTGAGTTTTGTTATGTACGATATATTTACGTCTGCCCAAATGCAAATGTCTTATTCCTACCCCTCAACACATGGGTATTATAAGGTGTGACCTTTGGAAAGTTATTATATTTGGAAAGTGAAGGTTAGAGACCTTGTGAGTAGAATTAGAGCTTTTATAAAAGCCCTAACCCGGGCCTCAGTCAGTAAAATGCTTGCTGTGCAACCATAGGGACCCGAGTAAGACACACAGAATCCATATAAAAGGCATGTAATCGTAGGCAGGAGGAGACAGACAGGAGTCCTGGGGCTGGCTGCTCAACCAGGCTACCTGAATCAGGGAATGCAGAATTCAATGAGAGACCCTGTCTCAAAAAGGACAGAAGCCAGATGGTAAGGGCACACACCTTTAGTCAGCATTGGGCAGGGAAAGGCAGGTGGACCTCTGTCGAGGCCAGCCTGGTCTACAGAGTGAATTCCAGGACAGCCAGGGCTACACAGGGAAACCCTGTCTCAGAAAAAGCAAAATAAAAAAAAGAGGAGGAAGAGTGATTGAGAAAATAATATGACCTGCACATGATCAGATGTGCGTATGTTGAACATGTATGTGTGAATCAGGAACATAAAGAATCTGAAAGACCAATTTCAGAGCCTAGCTATTGCAATAATTAAGTCTAGAGCTACTCAGTCTGGGGGAGATTTGAAGAGCAGCTTCTGAGCCCTTTTCATCTGGCTGAGATTCATACTGAAGAATTGGCTCTCGGGCTTATGGAAACTGAAAAGCCTCATAGTCTAACTCCTGCAACTTGGAGACTCATAGAAGCTGCTGATGAAGTCCCGAGGACCAGAGTGCTGATAGTGTAAGTCCCAGAAGGCTGATGCTGAAGCCTGAGAACCCTGGCAGAGAGAATGAGTTCCGTCCTGCACCTTTTGTTCCACATCTGGCGATACCGCTGTTCATTTTCAACCATTCATCAATCGCCAGCTAACTGGGTCGGTCCTTCCCTTTGAGTCGTTGTAATGCCATGGACATTTATTTACAGCTTTATTCAATTTAAACTGAAGGTTCCGTGGGATGTCTTCAATAAAGTGAATGTGTGTGTGCTTGGTGCGGGGATGGTTTGTGTGTTGTCTTCTTTCAGTTTTTAAGATTGGAATCCATATTTCAGCCAAGAAAGCCAGCTAGAAGAAAGCTGATTTCTGGAGTGGGAAATTGAGGCGGCGAGGAATACTCAGATAGTGTGAAGTGAGGACAGTGATGAATACTCAGTGCAAAGTGGGGGAATGATGAGTACTCAGGTAGTGTGAAGTGAGGACAGTGATGAATACCCAGTGTGAAGTGAGAACACTGATGTATACTCAGTGTGAAGTGAGGACAATGATGAATATTCAGTGCGAAGTGGGGGAATGATGTACACTCGGTGTGAAGTTAGAAATCACGGGTCCACTGTATTACTCACACTTAACAACCCCAGGAGGAGGACCAGAGCATAAAAGAGAACCCATGCTGGTTTTCATGGGCACGGGAATTTATATAAGAAGGCTTCAGTAAAAGTTCTCCTATTTCAAGATTTATAGGATGCATGAGCCAAATAAAATCGCCTTGTTCTGAGGATTTGCGTCCAGAGCTCTCCTGGCCGGCTAGCGCCGCGGTGAGAGGTGGGTGCTCACCTCCCCGGCCGTGCTTGCTCTAAGAGTGTTTTTGTTTTTACATGTAATTAATGGTCCCCAGATGGAGTCGCCTTCCAGAACCCATCTTCTCACTTTCATCTTCCTCAGCAAACAGAGGTTTTCAATATTTCCCCACACTTAAAAAGAACCAAACAATAAAGCCATGTTGACAGAGCTTTTAGGAAATGCTTCCTCTGGGCATAACACAAATAAATCTCTTCTGTATAACTCGGCACATGTCTCCTCTCCTTTAGCAGTGACTTTAAGACTTGTCACTACTTCAGACAGCCCTTCTTCTGACATCTGTCACCAGCAACCTCATTTATCTGGCCACTGAGTCATCTGGCCCTTCGCTCTGCGCATCCTCCCTTTGGATAGACCCCCTAGTACCTTAGGATTTTAAACATAAGCCTCCTGGCTCCTTTCCTTCTCCCTACACCTGGTCCCGAGGGTCAGCCACCCTTTCACCCTTTCATTCTCAGCAGCTCCAGACTTGGACTCGAACCTCTCAGCCACTGTCCAAACAAAAGTCAACTGTGCTGTAGATTTTTGCTACCCTGCCCTGAACCTTACATCCTGGGGCTACAAGGTAGGTCAGGAATTGCTTTCTTTCCTTCTTTCCTTTCTATTCAGAGTGCCTGCCTTAAAGCTTTGCTGCTTTTCTCCAGTCTCCAACACCAGTCCCTCAAGTAAAAGGAAGGAAGGAAGGAAGGAAGGAAGGAAGGAAGGAAGGAAGGAAGGAAAAAGGGGAGAGAACATGAAAGAGAGAAAGAGAGAGAGAAGGAAGGAAGGAAGGAAGGAAGGAAGGAAGGAAGGAAGGAAGACAAGGGGTTGGTATTCCTTGAATTCTCTCCTGTACTCTTACTCTCTATACGCTCTAGACCCAGCACCTCAGACTATTCAAAAACACACCTTTGATTAAGACATTTCATGACTTCAATTTTCCCAAGGCCCAACACCCCCCCCCCAAGAGGAAATCTTAGCTTGGTAGGGTAAGAACCTTACCTACCAAGAAACCTCTGAGCCCAACCCCATTCTGGTTTATTTCAGAAAGATCACATTACACTTTTGCTACAATAAACAGTGATCTCACCGTGCCCTTTCATGTCTTCAAGCCCCTGCAGACAATGCTCTTTAGTATTGTACTTAATGGTGTTTCCATCCAAATTCATATGTTGAAGCCTTAAAACCCTAGCATCTGAGGATGTGCCTATATTTAGAGAGGAGGCATTTACAGAGGTAATTAAGGTAAATTGAGGTCATATAACGACTCAGTCCATTTTGTGTTGCTATAACACAATATTTAATGCTGGGTATTTTATAAAGTAAAAGGGGATGATTGGGCTCACAATGCTGGCGTCTGGAAGGTCCAAACAGCATGGCAATTGTAGAGATGACCCTTGGCTTTGCCATGCTGTGTCAGAGAAGTGAAAAAGGACCTGGCCACATGCACAAAGGGCCAAGATGGAGAGGGCTGCTTTTTTAGAAAAAAAAATGTTCCTCTTGGGGGTGGTGGTAGCACATGCTTTTAATCCCAGCACTCAGAAGGCAAAGGCAGGTGTATCTCTGTGAGCTCCAGTCTAGCCTGGTCTACAGAGTTCCAGGGCTGCCAGGCCTATAAGAGAAACCCTATATCGAGAAGCCAAACAAAAACAAAAACAAACAATAAATAAAAAACCAAACTCTCTCTCTCTCTCTCTCTCTCTCTATATATATATATATATATATATATACAAACAAAAACAAAAACAATAAATAAAAAACCAAACTCTCTCTCTCTCTATATATATATATATACATATATACATATATATGCATTCATATTCATATTCCAAGGGCTAAAGTGGAACACAATTGCTCTGTAATAACACAATTGCCTAGCATGTAGCATGTGCAAGGTCATGGGTTCGATTCCAAGGTCTGAAAGAAGACCCCAACATAAAGATTTACAACCATTGCCAGGCCACTTAGAGTTATTTTGAGATTCCTAAAGCCATTTTCTCTGAGAGCAGTTTCTGCAATAACAATGGAGACAGACTCCTGCTGCATGCCACACGAGGTCAGAGGAGTAAGAACGGGAGGTCCGAGTCTGCGGCCGCACTCCTCACAGCTGGGAAGTGCATCGTAGACAACACCCCACAGAAGAGGCTAGAGGGGATGATCAGTTCTAGCTTGAGGAAAGCTGGAGAGAGCTGGGCTCTTGCTGTACGGTGTGAAGTTGGTATCACTCGCTGACATGCTCCAAACACGTTTTAGGGCCACTGGATGGCTGTCAGCTATCTTGTAGTTCAGTTTTTTTTTTTTTTAAGATTTATTTATTATATATAAGTACACTGTAGCTGTCTTGAGACACACCAGAAGAGGACACCAGCTCTCATTACAGATGGTTGTGAGTCACCATGTGGTTGCTGGGATTTGAACTCAGGACCTTCAGAAGAGCAGTCAGTGCTCGTAACCGCTGAGCCATCTCACCAGCCCATTGTGGTTCAGTTCTTACGTTTTAAAAGAAACAAGAGTTTGGCAGACTTCAGTTGTCAGATGGAAGGTATGACATACATTGAGCAGGTAGAAGATAAAACCCCCAAAAGCCTGGCCTGTAAAAGCCAAGGACTGTGCAGAGAACTATGGAATAAGAGGACCAAAGGTAGCAATCTGTGGGAGAATAAACAGACCCAGGGTCATTTCTGCAGCAGTTAAGGAAAATGGACCCATTTCTTTGTCTGTGGTTACTGCTTTAAGTTACTGCCCTCTAACCAGGCATGGTGGTGCACACCTTTAATCCTAGAACTCAGGAGGCAGAGGTAGGTAGATAGCTGAGTTTGAGAGACCAGGGTTCCAGGACAGGCTACACAGAGAAGTCCTGTATCTTATAACAAGGAGTAAATAAATGGTTTTGATAGAAAAGCTTTACCCCGCTGGCTAAACATCTCAGTCCTTGCTTTTCTACCTTCCTAACAAGTAATGAACCACGTTTTTCTCTCAGTATATTGTCCAACTTTGAAACCAAGTACTGTTTTTCAGATAAGTGAAAACATGCCCGGTTTTCCTACAGTTCTGGAAGGTACTTAGAAACTTTTACAGAAGTGAATTGCTAGACTGTGGGGGTAGAGAGCCCTCTGGGAAGAGGCTTTCTGTAACTGGAGGAGCCAGGAACTTTGTCAAAGCTCTAGCTGGGCTTTAACTGTACCTGCTACTTATATCTGAAGGAGCCTCTCACCATGAGAGGTGTTAGGAGACGCTTGGATGCCGATGGGATGAACCAATGGACAAGGATTGCTTAGAGCGTACAACGGGAAAAACTTGGCAATAGCATAAGCTCCTGAGAAGGCAGAAGAGGCCCGAGGAAGGGTAAGGGCAACTCCACAGCCAAGTAGAAGAGACAGAGTTCATAGAGCTAGGGAGGGCTGCTGGCCTACCACTGAGACGCGCTGACCTCCTTTCAGAACGAGGGATGAGATGGAACTTAGGGACACAGGGGCAACCAGCAGAGAAAGGCACCACACTCTGGACACCTCCTGTTAGTGACAAATGTGTGCCTTGGCTACAGAATTGTCATTTGCTTCTTCACCCGCCATCGGCCTGAAGATGTTAGCCAGAGATACCCTCATCTGAAGCTTGACTGGGGCTAATGCATTGCTCAGTTACATGGTTCTTGGCAGAAGGCCTCCATTACCAAGGTGGGGGCTCATGGCTTTAATTCCAGCATTCCAGAGGCAGAGGAAGGTGGGTCTCCGAGTTTGAGGTCAATCTGGTCTACAGAATGAGTTCTGGGACAGCCTGGGCTACACAGAGGAACCTAGCCTTGAAAAACCAAAAGAGAGGGGGAGGGGAAGAAAAAGGAGGAGGAAGAGGAGGAAAAGGAGGAGGAAGAGGAGGAGGAGAAAAGATGGCCTCAGCTATTTGTATTGCTGTTCTTAAGGGTTTTGGTTCTTTGCCTGGCGGGCCTTTCCACGGACTCCTGTGTCCCCGGGGAAATGCTGCCTTCCTCACAGTGAGTAGTTCAAGAAAGCAAAGAAGAAACCTTATAATCTTTCATAACTGATCATTTTCTTCATTATAATCTACTTCTCATTAAATCTAGTCAACATTCAAAGAGGGAGGATAATACAAATGCTCTCTCTCTCTCTCTCTCTCTCTCTTTTCAATTTTGAGACAAATCTTGCTGTGTAACCCACTGACCTAGTTGCTTTTCCATTGCGGTGATAGAACACCATAACCAAGGCAGGTTATAAAAGAAAACATTTCATTGGACTTAGTGTTTCAGAGGGTTAGTGTCCACAGTGGTGGAGAAAAGGCATGGCAGAAGGAACAGTTGAGAGCTCACATCTGGCTCTACAAGCAGGAGACACACCAAAACCTCAAAGCCTGCCCCCAGAGACACACAGCCTCCAACAAAGTGGCTAATCCTTTCCCAGCAGGTCCACCACAGAGTATTCAAACATAGGAGTGGGGAGGGGGACATTTTTATTTGAACCACCATCTCAACACTGAAAGCTGTCTTAGTTTAACTTCTCCAGGGATACCCTACCTTTCCTCCAGTCTTCTGGAGGGTACTTGCAAAGAACATAGCCTAATAGGCACTGTTGTCCCAGGCATGCTTTGCCTTTCTAACTGTGGGCTGGAAATAATCCTCACCCTTTGCCTCTTGCCCTCCATGTAGACTTTTGCTTTGACTCAGCAACTTGAGAAATAGCTCAGTCCCTTGCAAGCCTACATGTTGTAGAGCTGTAGGAAGAGAGAAGGAGCTTAGGGTAGGTGTCCTTTTTCCTCTGTGTGGCACAGAACTGTAGAAATTGTCACAATACATTGCTCCCCAGCCTTATAAAACCAGAGGTCAGAACTCCATAAGACCAACAAATAAAGGATCATTTGCCTTTAAATAGCAAGACTGTCATAAAACTTCACACTATGACACTGGACCAAGTAGACCATGTTATTACACATTTAAACTATTTATTTGAAAAATTTGAGTTGTACAGGAACATAAGAGACGCGGCTGCAAATTTATAGGAACCCATGACACTTGCACAGCTTCCAGAAATGTCTACCCCCAGCAACAGGAAGCAAGGCTGCCGCCCAGGCTGCCTTAGCTGACAGCCCAAAGGGGAGTGAGTGTAATTCGGGAATGAATCAAGTCCTTATTTTTCTTCAAATGCCTATTGCCTGTTTTATCAAAGAAAGTTGATACAGACACGGGGCAAGCAGACTGTTGACATCTTCTTTCATGTCCACACTGATGCTTCTCTTTAAGCTGGGGGCGTTAGCGCTAAAGTTGTAAGTGTTCATCACACAGCTGGCCCGAGGTTCTCGTCCATGTCCCTTCATTTTTCTGATGGTCCTGGGACCCAATCTACAGACCATTTAAGAACAAAAGCATTTCACGTGCTGTTTTATGCTGTGGCTGCTTCTGAGCGTTCCATTCCAGCATCATTAATATTGATGCGATCTATCTCCCTGCTTATTTCAGAAGATTCGTTGAAATTAATCTCCAGAATGTGCTGAGATTTGTTGCTGTTTTGTATGTCAGCCCCAGTACAACTTGTCTCATTAATTTTGTTTTCCTTTATTTCTATGCGTCTGCTACAGTAGTTCTCCTACTTGTACAACTGGTGTGTGCCGGGTCCTTTATGGAAACCCAGTTTCGTCTCGGCCTTTCACTGCGATTTTCCATCATTAGGGACCTCTTGAATAAAAATGTCACCCTTGTTGCTGACAGAGTCTATGTTCCTTCTCTTTTCTTTCTGTGTGATTTTCCGTCATTATGGATCTTAAATTCCTTGAATAATGACATGTACGATGAACAGACAGGAGAGCAGTAACGGCTTCACCCATGTTTCCATGGTGCATCTGTGGCTTTGAGGGTACAGTGGCCCAGTAGACTCTACTGTGTATGTAAGAGAATTTTTAAAATAGATTTCACGATCTGCTAGTGTCCATACTATGGTTCATCAATAATTCACATTCACGCTCATAGGATCTGCTTGTTAGAAGGCCGTTTCCACGGTGGAAGGTTGGAAGGTGGCAAGGTTCTATGTGCTTGTCTTCTTTGCTGTAACAGTTTCAAAGGTAACCAAGATTTTTCTTGCCTAAGAGTGCTGAATTGGAAGATGTATTTATTTTTAAAAGTGGGGTAGAAGGCCAAACTTTCCTCATTTGAGATTATTCGTGTTTTTTTTTTCTGTTTGTTGTTTGTTTGTTTCTTTTTTGTTTTTGTTTGAGGGGAGGCTATTTTGTTTTGTTTTGTTTTATTTTGTTTTGTTTTGTTTTGTTTTTAGATATAGTCTTACCATGTAGCCCTGGCCGGATTGGAACTTGCTATACAGACCAGGCTAGCGTCAAATGCACAGAGTTTCTGCCTCTTGCATGCTGGGGTTAGCCTGTGCCATAACACTCAGCTTTTATTTGAATTATTTTTGTCAGGATGAGTAACTTCGCTGGCCACTTCTGAATACAACAACTTCATGATTCTAGTCACAAGCGGGCCAGGAGGCATTATGAACAATAGACCAGTATTCTTACTAATGACTACAATTGACTAAAGTTAAGCCAATAAAAGCTATGAAATAGGAGTGTAACATTGAAGATACTAGCTGTCCAATCATTGCTGTAAAAGAAGAGAAACCAATATTAAATTCATCCTAAAATAAGACATATAAAAATTACTGCTCACCGCTGGTTGAATATTACATCTGCTTCTGGTTCCAAATACCAGCTACCAACTGACCGTGGGCTAAAGCAGTTTGCTCTTTGAAAATGCTTTACATAGACTACCAGCGACTATAGAAATATAGTATTCTAAAGACCTGGGAAGTCGAGAAAATTGTACCTAGAGTGTAAGTTCAGATTGTAGGTATATTTATATGTCTCTATATAGAAAAAAATCTCTTATATTTCATCTGAGTGTATACATACACACACACAGACACATAGACACCCAGACACACACACATGCACATACACACACACAATACACACACATATATATACAAAAATATAGATACTTTTCTCAACAGGGTCTTACTCTGGACCTCTGCCTGGCCTGGAACTCAGTATTTCACCCAAGCTAGCCTCCATCTCATAGTAATCCTCCTGTCTGAGCGTCAATCTGCTTTTCAGATACTATGTATACAATAAATGCCTGTATTGTTACAAGCATAGGTGTACCATAGGCCTATCTATATAACAATGAGTGTCAGCCAAAGCAGGAGAGAAACACTATGTCTGGGCTGGGAGATGACTTGGTGGGTCAAGTGCTTGCTCTGTAAAATGAGTTCAATCCCTAGAACCCACTTGAAGGTGAAAGGAGAGAATCGATGTCACAAAGTTGTTCTCTGACCTTCACACGCTCTCCCTGTGGCATGTGTACCTGCACTCCTACTACCTACCTACTTACACACACATGCAATAACAACAAATAAAAATGTTGACAACAAAAGAAATGCTGTTACCTGACTCAGGGAGATCACTAAATTCTGATTGGATATGAGCAAAGTTTGCAACTTCTGACTTGGTCTTGAGAATTCTTGGCTCTAAGGTATGTCATAAACCAGACAGAAGGAACCAGGAAGTAGCGAGTGCCCGGTTCACAATGCTTTGAAGTCTTCGAATGCTCTCCACTCAATGCTGCATTCCTTTCTTCCGACTACCAGCAGACATGGCCATCAAATAAGCAAAGTCAATTCTGGTGAGCAGCTGCATTCGAGGGCCTCCATGTGGGCCCATGCCTCTTGTTACAAGG
The DNA here is from genome assembly GCA_964023405.1 of Apodemus agrarius. Taxonomy (NCBI): domain Eukaryota; kingdom Metazoa; phylum Chordata; class Mammalia; order Rodentia; family Muridae; genus Apodemus; species Apodemus agrarius. The sequence continues at coordinate 111,309,016 of OZ030008.1, read as the reverse complement.
TGGCAGATTCCCCAGGGACACACACCCGACCGAGCAGTTAGTTTCCCATCGAGACACTCTCCTTCCGCTGTGTTCCACCAAGTCGGAAGGCTTGCCGGCTCGTTCCAGGCAGTCCTAGGAGCGGTCCACACTTTTCATTCCACTGAAGGTGCATGGGTCACCTTCCCACCAATGCAAATTTGTCCCTTGAGGGAACAATGTATGCAGAAAGTCTGAACGCTGTAGTGATTTACATGACGTCGGTCCTTTCATCTACCACAAAAGAGACTGCAAAGAGCCAGCAGCCGTCAAATTGCCATCTTATGTGGCACTTCAAAGGGGGACAGGATAGTTGGGCGCAACTTCCAGAAATCCGGCCAAATTAATCCGTGGTCCTCACCCATCATCAAATGGATCTCCTGGACTCGTGTGCCTCCTGGATACAATCTTTGTGACAGCAGAAATAGAGAATGTGCAGGGAGCAATATATATTCATTATTCTTTAAAGAAGAGGCCTGCTGGGAAAGCTAGGGCTGTGGAACAGCTGTTTTCTCCCCAGTTTTACACATAAAAGAATCCTATATGTAAAACACCTGTAGAGCCCGGATGGTCTAATATGTTTACCGTAGGTCCACTGCCCAGCATGCTACTTATCCTATTTTGGGTCCACTCAAACATCATAACAAATGTAATTCTGCTATTTGTAGACCTGTAGTCTAACCACCAGTGACCACATTCTCCAGCCCCGGAAACCCCGCCATCTTCCCTTTGATGTTGCCCATGGGAGAAGGGATTAGTTCTCTCCAGCCAGTAGAAAGAAGCCCAATTGGAAACAGGTTGGAGCTGGTATATACTGTTCTTGGAGATGTTTAGGATACAGGAAACATTTTTGCAACTGGTTATGAAGATAAGCAATCTTATCTAGACCAAGCAAATCTCCTCTTCCTGCAAGGGACTTAACTTGAGGAGTTAAACTTTTCACACACAGAGGACACACAGAAAGATGACGCAGCCATCCTCAAGGATGCAGGCTTGGCTCATTTGATTTTTAAAAATTTTTTTCCCCGTACAAATGGGTTTTGCAACATGCCACTGTGTAAATGAAAGAAGAAAATTTGTTTTTAATCATGGTGACCTTGACTTAAAGTCCCCCACCCCCTTGGGACAAGACATGTCTCTCCTTCCCAGAATTTCCAGATCATAATTCCTTATCTAAAACACTAGCATTCTGGGCTGGAGAGATGGCTCAGTGGTTAAGAGCACCAACTGCTCTTCCAGAGGTCCTGAGTTCAATTCCCAGCAACCTTATGGTGGCTCACAACCATCTGTAATGGGAACCAATGCACTCTTCTGGTATGTGTCTGAAGACAGCTACAGTGTACTTGTATAAATAAAAATAAATGAAAAAATAAAATAAAAATAAAACACTAGCATTCAGCTCCACTTCAGCTTCAACCAACGTAGACCTCTTCCATGTCCAGTCTGAGCTAAACACATGGTCAAGGTTAGGTTACTAGCAAAGGTCAGACCTAGGTAGACTCCACAACATCAAACTAGCTGTTCTTCTGTTCTTCCTCTCACCCAGAAGCTATCTGCCAGCCCTCGTCACAAGAGGGGAGCCCATCCTCCTGCTGGGGCCGCCAGCTACTTTGTTTCATGGGTTCTGGTTTCTTGGAGTGTGATATTTAAGTCATTCATCAAGTTTGCGTTAATTTTTGCGTATTATATAAAACAAAGGTTCAAACTGAGGCTTTTTTCACCCAAATACATAGTTTTCAAAATACTATTGACACAACCATCCTTTGTTCCACCACTGGGAATCCTTGGCATTCTGGCTAAAGGTCAATGGGCTTATGCAGGGGGTTATTTCCAGGCCCCTGTTCTGTCCCATTACTCTGTTTGTCCCCAGGCCAGTGTCACACTGCTTTGATTACTGCAGCTTTATACTGTGATGTCTCCATATTCCTTCCTCTTTCCTGGGACACTTTGGTTGTTTGGAGTCTTTGGTGGGTTGATATAAGCTTGGAGGTGTTTTGCTATTTCTACAAGGAAATATCAGTATTGGGGTGGGCAAAATAGACATTGTAGCAAGATTAACTCCCCCCCCCAAGTCATTCCCTTTATTTGTGTCTTCCTTAGGTTCCCTCGTGCAGATTCAGCAGTTTTCAGGGTATACGTTTCATCCCCTTGGTTCAATCCTAAGTATTTTATTTCCAACTGCAACTGTCAATGGGGTTGTTTCTTTAACTCCCCTTTGGATTGTGTGTTGTTCTACAGAAAGGAAACTGCTTTTTAAAAAGTAAAGTCTTACTATGTAGCCCAGAACAGCATGGAAGTACATAGCCAAGACTGACCTTCAACTCACAGTCCCCCTGCCTCAGCGTTCTATGCTGGGACTCGTACAGGTGTGCACTAGTACACACAGGTACAAGTCATTTGATTGATTGATTTTTGTCTCTTGCAACTTTACTGGATTCATTTATTCTAACAGGGTTTTTTTGTGTGTGTGTTTGTGTGTGTATAGCCTTTGAGATTTTGTTTTATATAAAGTCGTAGCATCCGCAGAGACAATTTTTCTTTCCGATTTGAATGCATTTTATTAATTTCTTGCCTAGCTGCTCTGGCTGTTACTATATCGAATACATGTGACTGTAGTGAGTAATAATAAATGGGCTTTTCAACACATAACACTCCCAGAAGAATCACCAGAGGAGTTCTCTTGATGCTGGTCTTGGAGGCAATACCCTGCACACGCCATGCAAAGCACAGACAACAAAAGCAAAAGTGAACAGCTAAGGTTATGGCAAGCTAGCTAAGGAGGCCTTTTAAGAAATGGAAGCATAATCTATACCATTTGTAAGCCATCTATCTGACAGGAGACTAACATCCTAAATATCCAATAAACTCTTGCATCTCAATAGAAAAAATATAAAATTAAATAAAAGACAAATTTTAAAATGGGCCATAGCCAAAGAGACATCTCTCTATATCTATCTATACCTATACCTATATCTATGTAGATGTATATCTATAGATAGAGATAGACATATAAGCAGCCAACAAGCTTATGAAAAAGTGATTAACAGTTAATTTTCAGAGTTATGCAAGCCAATGAGATGCTGCTTCACATCCATGAGAATGGCCATTATGAAAATTTAAAAAGTGAGGCTGGAGAGATGGCTCAGTGCTTAAGAGCACTGACTGCTCTTCCAGAGGTCCTGAGTTCAAATCCCAGCAACCACATGTCAGCTCACACCTTTCTGTTACTCCAAGACCTGACACACAGACATAATACATGCAGACAAAACACCAATGCACATAAAATACAATAAATAATTTTTTAAAACATTTTAAAAGTAACAAAGGTTGGTGACATGTGTAGAGAGGGGCCATTCCACATTGTTAGGGAGAATGTAAATGCTGTGGCCGCTATTGAAAACAACTCTATACAACCATGTGGATGGCTACTCCCATTCTGGGGATTGATGTCCAAAAGAAATAAAATAAATATTTCAAAATGATATGTGTGCTTCTAGCATTGTTCATACAAGCCGAGACACAGAAGCAATCTAAATGTCAATCAAGAGAAGAAAGTGTACTATAGGAAACAGAATGTTACTCAGCCTTAGAAAAAGAAATCCTGCCATCGGAGATGGTGGGGCAGACATAGATGGCCTTGTGCTAGGGAAATAAGTCGGGGAAGGGCAAACACTTCACTCTTGGGGGGTCTATGAAGAATTCTGAGTAACAAACTCGTGAGAATGGAGAGGCAAGTGACAGGGACTAGAAGAGGAGGTGGTAGGTGTTTGCCAAAGCACGCTAATTCCAGGCTGGACACCATGACAGTACTGGGGGCCTAATAGTGTATAGTGCCTAGAGTTAACAGTGTTTAATCTTTAAATAGATAAATAAATGAGGTGGAGAAAAGCTTATACAAGTCACAGCTATGTTTGTATCATTGATTATGTTAGTGGCTTCACTGGTATACACTTATCAAATCTATTAAGATATAGATGTTTACATTACATATCACTTATGTCTTTAAAAGTTCCTAGCTAGTAAGGATGAGAGAGAGATATCCTTCTCCTCCTTGCCCCTCACCACCTATAGCAGTTGGGAGACATGGCCCTGGAGTCCTGAGAACAGGAGAGCTGACCCTGATCCTTATCAGCTGGAGCACTCAGGAGAGTGGCCCCTGCACCTCGCCTGGGCAGCTCAGTAAAGCTGGCCCTGGTGGCAGGGGCACAGGGAAGCTGGCCCTAAGGGTGTGAGTGTGGGAGAGCTGGCTCCAACATTTGTCTGCCATGCAGTGACACGGGCAAGGGGGAGATGTATCCCCTTACCCTTTGTCACCTATGGCTGGCAGGAGAGCAGGCCCTGAGGTCATCAGAGATGGAGAGCTGTCCTTGCCCATCACCTGCTGCAGCACTCAGGAGAGCAGGCCCTGCATCTCACCTGGGCAGCAGGGTGGAGCGGGCCCTGGATGGGTGTGAGAGGACCCGAGGGTGTGAGCTTAGGAGAGCTGGCCCCACAACTTGTCTGTGATGTGGTGTGGCAGTGTGGGCAAGGACATGATTTTGTATATCTCTAATTTCATCACTTGGGAGGTTGAGATAGGCCACACTGGAATTATATAGTGATATCTTGTCTCAAGAGAAGAGATGAACTTCTTTGAAGAAATGCTGTATGGATTGACTAGTCGTTTTTGTCACATTGATAAAGATGACCTTTGACCTTCCATTGGTTCCATTGGGGTTTCTGAAGTCCCTTCAGTGGTGAGATTTGAAGGCTTTTAAGGGATATTTGCTTCTTCAGCAACTTCATCCATCCCAGCTCTTGCACTCGGTGTTCACACCAGTCCAGGAAGAACTTAGGACCTTTCAAGCTCATGGTTCATGCCTCTGGGTTGGATCGAACATTCAGTTGCTAGGTGCTGTCCCTTGGGAATTTCAAACTCTCTCTCACATCCCTGGCAAAGATGAGAGACAAGTTTTAAACCTTAACTATCATATCTGTGCATAGCTCTGTTTCTCTGAAAATCACTCACCAAGCGATACTGACAAATGTCTTCTCTGAAGACATTAGGATCTAAGATTGATTATCCCACATGCTCTAATAAAATTAAGCAATGATACCGAGAAGATAATCATATCATAATGGAAACCAGGAAAATAGGATGGCAGCAAGCAACAGATGAGTATTGAGGGCCTTGAAACTATGGTGGAAAACAGTATCTTAAAAATACATATATAGGCCTAGGTGGTGGTGGTGCACGCCCTTAATCCCAGCAGTTGGGAGGCAGAGGCAGGCAGATTTCTGAGTTTGAGGCCAGCCTGGTCTACAGAATGAGTTCCAAAACAGCTAGGGCTAACCCTGTCTCAAAAAAAAAAAACCAAACCAAACCAAACAAACAAAACAACAACAACAACAACAAAACATAGATTTTTTTTTTTTTTTTTTTTTTTTTTTTTTTGCACCAGGGAGCTGGGAGACTCCACAGTCTTCTGTGCATAGCCCGCCAGGAGAGAGAGAGTGCTTTCACTTTTGAGCTCAGAGGAGTAAGGACACAGGCTTACAAGCCCACAGGAGGAACAAACTCCAGCAAGAGACAACAATACCAACTAGCACCAGCGATAACCAGATGGTGAAAGACAAGCATAAGAACCCTACCAAAAGAAATCTAGCCACATGGCAACAGCAGAACCCAGTTCTCCCACCACAGCAAGTCCCGGATACTCCAACACACCGGAAAAGCAAGAGTTGGATTTAAAATTGTATCACAAAAAATCCTTAAAGAAATACAGCAGAACATCGGTCAACAGGCAGAAGCTCTTAAAGAAGAAGCACAAAAATCCCTTAAAGAATGATAGGAAAACCCAAACAATCAAGTGAAGGAACTGAACAAAACCATCCAGGATCTAAAAGTGGAAGTTGAAACAATAAAGAAATCACAAAGTGAGACATCTCTGGAGATAGAAAACCTTGGAAAGAATTCAGGAATCATAGATGTAAGCATCAACAACAGAATACAAGAGATAAAAGAAAGAACCTCAGGTGCTGAAGATACCATAGAAAACATTGACTCAACAGTCAAAGAAAATGCAAAATGCATAAAGCTTGTAACCCAAAACATCCAGGAACTCCAGGACACAATGAGAAGACCAAACCTAAGGATTATAGGTATAGCAGAGAGCAAGGATTTACATCTTAAAGGCCCAGTAATATATTCAACAAAATTGTAGAAGAAAACTTCCCTAACCTAGAGAAGGAGATGCCCATGAACATAAAAGAATCCTTCAGAACTCCAAACAGACTGGACCAGAACAGAAACTCCTCCCAGCACATAACAATCAAAACACCAAACTCACTAAACAAAGAATATTAAAAAGCAGTGGGGGGGGGGGCTGGAGAGATGGCTCAGTGGTTAAGGGCACTGACTGCTCTTCCAGAGGTCCTGAATTCAATTCCCAGCAACCACATGGTGGCTCACAACCATCTGAAATGGGATCTGATGCCCTCTTCTGGGGTGTCTGAAGACAGTTACAGTGCACTTCATTCATTAAATGAATAAATAAATTTTAAAAAGAAAAGAAAAGAAAAAGAAAAGAAAGCAGTAAGGGGAAAAGGGCAAGTAACTTATAAAGGCAGACATATCAGAATCACACCAGACTTTTCACCAGAGACGATGAAAGCTAGAAGATCCTGGGCAGACCTCATACAGACCCTAAGAGGACACAAATGCCAGCCCAGGCTACTATACCCAGCAAAACTCTCAATCATCATAGATGGAGAAAACAAGATATTCCATGATAAAATCAAATTTATACAATATCTGTCCACAAATCCAGCCCTACAAAGGATACTTGATGGAAAATGCCAACACAAGAAGGGAAACTACACCCTAGAAAAAGCAAGAAAGTAATCTTCTTCCAACAAACCCAAAAGAATATACCCACACAAACATAAAAATCACCTAAAAAATAACAGGAAGCAACAATCACTATTCTCTAATATCTCCTAACAACAATGGACTCAGCTCCCCAATAAAAAGGCATAGATTAACGAAATATTTCTTATGTAAATCTTCAATTTTATCAGAAAATGTTTGTAATTCCCCTTTTAATTAATTTAGTAATGTTTTTATGTCTACCATTTTATCTGCATTATTTTTCATGATAATCTTCAATTTTAATATGTCTTTCTATATACTTCCTCTATTTTATCAGAAATGTTTTCAATGTAAATCTTTGATTTTATCACAAATGTTTCTAATTCCACCTTCAATTAATTTAGAGTTTTTATATCTACCATTTTTTATATAAAAATTTCTATGAAATAGTCAATTTTAACATGTTTGTCTATTTATTTCTTGAATTTTACCAGAAATATTTTCCATGTAAATCTTCAAGTTTATCAGAAAATGTTTATAATTCCTCTTTCAATCAACTTAGGAATACTTTTATACCTACCATTATTATATCTATATTAAAATTTCCATGATAATCTTCAATTCTAACATGTTTTTCTATATTTCTCTACAATTTTATCAGAAATATTTTCCACATAAATCTTCAATTCTATCATAAAATGTTTCTATCCCATATTTCAATTAATTTAGCAGTGTTTTACATGTCTACCACTTCACATTTTAATTTTCCAATGAAAATTGTCAGTTTTAATGTGTTTATCTGAAATATTTTTCATGTAAATTTTTAATTTTATTATAAAATGTTTTTACTTCCCTTTTCAATAAATAAAAAATACATACATATATATATATATATATATATATATACATATACATAGGCACACACACATATATGTATATAAATATAAAGTTAGGTCTAGCAAAATGACTCAACAGGTAAAGGTAAAGGTAAATAAAGGCATTTTTCTCCAAGCCAGACGTGACTTTGATACCTAGTATCCACATGGTAAGAGGAAAGAACCAATTCCTACAAATTGTCCTCTGACCTTCCCAAGAGCACTTTGGCACCCGCCTACACATGTGCATGTGAATAAACAAACACAAAAACGTAGCTTAAATTAAAAAACAAAACAGTCTGAAATTCTCAAATTGCAAAGATTTATATAATTTGCATCAGGGCTGAGGGGATGGCTCAGTGGGTAAAGTACTTCCCACAAAAGCATAAGAAACTGAGATTGGATCTCTAGAAAGCACTCCACAAAGCAAAGAAAACCTTGGGTGCCGTAGTATATGGCTGTAACCCCAGGCCTAGGGGACAGAGCCAATCAGCCCAGTCAAGATGATAAGCGATAAGCTCTAGATTCAATGAGAGACCTTATTGTCAAAAAAAAAAAAAAGTTTGGCAAAGGAAAGGAAAGGTGCTCAGTGGTGACCTCTGACCTCCACATCCACCCAACTATATACACACACGTACTCACACGTACAAGTACATAAACTGCACACAGCAAGCTGGACTTTGGAAAATAATCTTTTATTTTCCTTTGAGACATTAAAAATGTAAATTTGCCTTTGTAACTTCAACCCCTTTGGGATTGTTGCCAGAGGTGCAGAAGGGGCAGGGTTTGGTTTTGCCATTTTATTCTAGTGGTCATGACTCTTGAGAAGAGCCAGCTCCCTGTCTTCCTAAATTCCAGTCTCCAGTCTGATACACAGCACCTACCTGCAACGTATTATGACATCAGAACTCAATAGTGGTGTGAATCAAAGAGAGAGCCATGCAATGACCCACATCGCTACTTAGGATATGCTTGTCAAACAAATCTTCCTTACTTTCATTTCTGTGTCGGTGTTGGTGTCAGTGATAGTATGTGTAAGCTTTTGTATCTGAGACAGGGTCTCATTATGTGACCCTGGCTGTCTAAGAATATGCAGACCATCATAGAAACCAGACTGGCCTCAAACTTGTGGCAGTCCTCCAGCCTCTGCCTCCAGAATTCTGGGATTCAAGTCATTCACCACTTTGGAGAGCAGAGGAAGCTCTGAGTGTACATGTGTTGTTAATATGAACACATCCATGTCAAGGACCCTTGTGCCTCAGACCCATGGGCACGGCAAAGCCCTTCCTGCTTCAGGCTAAAGGCCCTGAAAAGCTTCCCTCTGGTCTGGGTGAGAATGTTAACAGTGTGTGAAGAAAATGCCCGTGGTAGCTTTCTCCCCTGCCTCCTTGTTCAGCTGTATGCAATAACCCCACCTCCCGGTGCAGCTCTAGATCATAAACACACCAAGCTCCAGGGGTGTTGCAGCGTTTCCATCACAGAGCGCAGATCACTTGATCTCAGCTTTCCTGGGCTCATCTTTCCTGTCTGTCATCTCCTCACTGTCCGTGTTCCCTTCATTGCTTCATTGCCCAAGTCAGGGTTCCAGAACCCCAGCCAGGATGCATCAGTAGTGGTAGCCTTTACTTGCTGGGCCATCTCATCAGCCCAGTGTATCTGTATCTATGACATAACTTTCCTGTCCGGTGCTGGGGATTAAGCCCAAGGCGGGCTCCATGAGTGCTAAACAAGCACTGTAAGCAAGCACAGCTGAGCTACACCCTCAGCCTCTGAGCTGACCTTTATTTTAAGCACTTTAGACACT